>CAKALG010022911.1:0-28605 GCA_916700815.1 Helicolenus hilgendorfi
GCTCCACGTTTCTTCCCAGTAACCGGGGAGTTTTTCCTGGCCACAGCGCGCTTGGTGGATCTTGTTGGGTCTATAAACTATGGTGTACGGTCTAGGACCTGCTCTATATATAAAGCGTCTTGAGATAGCTTCTGTTGTGATTTGACGCTATAGAAAAATAAATTGAATTGAATTGAAATAGTTTCCTGTGAAAAGTTTATTTTGAAAATACATGTATTTACACATCCAGCCGATACAGAGCAACATTAGCATTCATTTGGAGTCTTGTTTCAGGTCAGACTTGATGAATAGAAGTCCAATATTCACTCTCCTTTTAGTTCTGTTTTTTTGTCTCCAACAATTCCCAGGGAAGATATTTGTCTCTTTAAACATAAAAATCCATAAAATTCAACAGCTAGTTGCTAGCTGTCAGTCTGATAGCGTCAAATCGAGTTTTTAGAGCTTGTCTGTCTGCTGTGGTGGAGAGGAGATCATTTCCCCTGAGTTCATCACTACGAGTGGCATCCTTCACACAAGTTATCCATAAGAATATTGCTTTTAGCTGTTTCAAGTCTCTGTAAGTAGCACTTTCTTAAAATAAATCAGTTTAGCCATTCATCACATTATTATTCTTTACGTTTAATACTTGAATCAATCACATTGATCACTGTGGACAGCTATATTTCACACATAAGCAGCACAGTCGATAAACAGGTCAACAGGTCAACACCTATTTAAATCTGACATTCACACATGAAAAAAACAGATATAATTCTTCAAATGTGACGTGGAAGAGAGGGGAAGAGGCAGAGGAGGGCTGGCGTTGAGTGACCGTCTCATCCGCAACACACTGGGGAGCTGAATTAGTGGTAATTGACAGCTCATGATGATGGCATTTGGCGTTGCCTTTTCAGTAACAGGACACTGATCAACAATGTGTTAGAGGAACAGGAAAGAGGAGATTAGGTGTCAGGAAGACACACACACAGTTACTGTTAGCTTGCATCCGTGTGTGCATGCGTGCGTGCGTGTGTGAGGATTTGTCACCACAAAGATGCTAATACAGCTTAAATTCCAAAATGAGATATAAATTGAAACATTCAAGGTGGTTGACGGGAAGCAGAAAATTGCATTATCTCTTCAAATACTGGATCTAATCCATCAATGTCCATATTTTCTGGCACAAAATTTTTAAGCTAACAATATTCTAGTTGAGTGAAAGATAGTAAATGATTCTTTTGAATGAGATTTTGAATGACGAGAGAAGAAATGTGTTTTTTATTCAGCAGATGTAACCTAAATAAACAGCAAGAAGCTGTGATTTAAGACCGGAGCTGGCATTGATGTTTGTTCTGTACTGAAACATTCACATCCTGAATAAGAAATGGGTTATCATGTTATGAAATGATCGTCAGCATCAAATGAAAGCAAATCATCTTGAATCATTACAGATGTTAGATAGTTTAGGTCCTTTAGAGACTGGAACATCCATATGTATGAAATATTGAGATACATAAAACATAACTAGAGAAGTGTTGGGGGGGAGAAAGAGCAGATCTCCACCAGTCTGATGGTGCATGTCCAAATCAGGGACGTCTGGTGCGACTCGCCACCTCTGGAAACTCCCCCAGAAACTTTGAAACTAACAGTTGTCGATCCCAAATAGACAGATTTAGCAACTGCACGGCTTATTTCTCGCATAAAAGGTTTTCAGAAACACATTTCAGTGAACTATTCTCGTGATATAAGAGAAGAAAGTTGATCAAGTTGATCTCGTTGATCACTTGTGGCCCCTACCGTCAAGTTAAGAGTAGTGATGAGTCAAAGACGGTATAAAACAGTCAATAAAATATGTATTTCCAAAAGTATGAAACACCGCATCCATGAGTGGTCATTGCATACAGTCATAAATGAGCAGAAAAAATATTAGGCTGATTGGTCCAGTAATATGAGAGATTAGCCGTGGACAGATAGACAGATGCACACACATGATCTCCTTCCAGGATCACGTCTGGCCAGATCTGGCAGAGATGATAAAAATAAAATCAGTGTGCTGCGTGGTGGAAAAGGATAACCTATAAGGGGTGGATTCTTTGTATTTAGTGCAGAATTATTATTTTTTTCACATTACTGCAGTAGTTATTGTGTGGCCCACATCAGTGACCTTGAATTAATTCTAATTGGCACTGAAAGCTTGTGGTCTTTGCCTGATTAGATATAGCTCTTACAGCATATGTGATGAAAGCGCATGGTGTCGTTTCGGAGAAATTTAAATGGGGAAATTGGAAAAAGTTTGTCACAGCTGGAATCATCCTCAACAATCTCTGTAAATGTGTAACTGGAGCTTTGTTGATAAATGATCTGTGTGATTAGCTCCCTGATGTGTTTTCAAACTGCCTTCTCTTCGCTACGCCTGCCTTTAACGAGTGGAAAGAGATTTTAGAAAATGTAACAGTGAAAACGATAAATCAGACCACCAGGCACGTCTCAAGAGATAATGCAGGTCTCTGAAATGTGTTCATGAACACAAAAGTGACATTTTGACTTTCTTTACAGTACATGATGAGATACATAGTAAAAAGGGAGACAATGAGGGGAGTTCTGACTTTGTAAAAATACCAATTTTAATCCTATCACGCTTCTGCAATGAAACATTCGTTTTTATAGCATTTTGCTCCCTTAGTGTGTTTCACTTCCCGAGGTGGGAAAAAACACAGCAGAGGATCACTCAAACACGTCTATTAATGGGATATAAGTTAGTGAAAGAAAGGCAGTTTGGGGAATGGAGGAAGGAGGAAATCTGGCATTCATTTTCAAATATTGGGATATGATAGACTGAGCTACAAAGTCAGAAAAGGTTTAATTTTGGGATAACATTAATGGGCAGCTGACAGCTCAGATAATTGGCATGTTTACACTGTGGGTGGCTTTTCAGTGTTACCATGTTGTCATCTGACAACCCATTAACTCCAGTTATGGTGATTTCATGTTGTTTACTGGAATTACTTGAGTTGGGCTGTATAATCCTCTGCAGGCTGTGAAAAATGTATATGACTTGTAGGCTTATGAAACCTTTTCAAAATCCTTGCATTACTTCCAAAATCTGCAGTATATTTCAAAAGAAGTCTGCTGTGATACATTCCTGAATATTTTGCAGATTCATTCACTCATTCATAAACTCACCCACATAATTAGGGCATTAATGCAACTAGTACAGTGGCCGTTCGGAACTTGTGGCCATTCGAGATGTGTGGCTGGAAGTGTTGATGTTAATGCGTTGTTGAGGTTGTGTCTAGATGGTAACCGTTGATTTGTGAAACTCTCGTGAGGAGGTTGGGATTAGGCATTGACCTCGTATGGTTAAGGTTAGGATAGGTCATCGGGCAGCGAGTCTCACAAGAGTTTTCGCAAATCTAGGGTAACCATCTAGACACAACCCGTTGTAGAGAAACGCTCATTGCTCGAGTTCAGTAAATTAAGTAAATTAAAGTTACACTTTAATATTTAGTATTTATAGTTTTATTGCGTAAAACTTAAGGAAGTTGTATGTATTGTCACAAAACACAGGACTTTCACCCAGGAGACCAGAGTTTGCATCCCGTATGAAACCAACAATGTGTAATTGTGTTTGTAGTTATTTTAAACCAAAACACAATGTTTGTCCCTAAACTAAGTTTTTTTTTTTTTGCCTAAAACCTAAATAAATTGTAGTTTTTTTTTTTGCCTAAACCTTATGTAGTTGTAGTTGTGTTGCCTAAACCTAAAGTAGTTGTAGTTTTGTTGCCTAAACCTAATTAAATTGTAGTTTTATTGCCTAAACCTAAAGAAATGTAGTTTTTTTTGCCTAAATCTTAAGAAGCTGTAGTTTTGTTGCCTAACCCTTAATGAAATTGTAGGTTTTTGCCTAAACCTGAAGAAGTAGTAGTTGTGTTGCCTAAACCTAAATAAGTTGTAGTTTTTTTTGCCTAAACTTAACTGTTTTTTTTGCCTGAACCTAACGAAATTGTATTTTATGCCTAAACCTTAATAATTTGTAGTTTTGTTGCCTAAACCTAAAGAAGTTGTAGTTGTGTTGCCTAAACCTAAATAAATTGTAGATTTGTTGCCTAAACCTGAAAAAGCCCTTTCTTCATTTTTATTCAAAAAGTGACATTTCATTCACTTTTACATGTTAGAATGTGTTGCTTTTAAGTTTCACTTTCACTATTACAACGTAGTAGGTGTAGTAGGCCCCTAATGACCCACATCTATGGTGCTTATAGTGACTGATAACACATATTTAATGGCCTGGTAACAGTCAAATCGGGTGCGTTTCTGTGGGTGTGTGTGAGTGAGAGAGAGACTTACAATTACTTACAATGTGAGAGCTGGTTCACCAGTAATTGGTATTTGGCACTAAATGACTTCTCCTATATAGTCATCTTTAATCAAGTTTCTAGTGTTCTTTTGATGAAGCATGGATTTCCCATTCACACCGGGAACCTTTTCCACCAACCAGAGACTGACAAGGTTCATGATACTCCACACAAAAGCCATTGTTATCATAATGGATAGGTGGGTGATATGCAATTTAGTTGTACTGCAGAAATTGTAGGGCACCTTAATGTAGATAGCGTTCAACTCCCACCTCTTCAGTTATATCGCCCATTTATCTCTGATAAAAAATGATCAGCTGAAAGCTAAAACAGACAGGTGGCAATCTCAGTGTCAGATCTGCTGCCCCTCTTATTTACATGATCATAATGCTTAACCGACACACTTTACACTACCGTTGTATTTCTGTGTGTCAAAGCACACACATACTGTGTTTGTAAAAGGAAAATGCATTTCTACAGGAAGCAACTCTCAAGGTAACCTCTACCACGTTTGGCCTAATGGAAGAACCACTCGTAAAAAACACATTTGTGCCACATGCCACTGAGAGAATTTCCTCTTAGATAAAAACAGAATTCAGAAGACATTTCATCTGAGTCATGCACACAGACTGCCTCTCTCCACCGAGGATAAAAAAACATCACATCTAATCATGGACCTTTGCTTCAGAATGATGAATTTTGGCATCTAACTGTCACAGCACTATCAATATTTTCTAACAGTTCATGGTCCCCTAATATACTGACACTGTTAAACTTGTCATCTTTTTTGTCTGCTGTTTTCTGACAGCAGACAGGACTTGAATCTCCATCGTGTGGAAAGTGTCTTCTTACTCTTTCATCTTGTGGATAAAACTTGCCCACATGTGCAGTGGAACAGGTAGCTTTATATGGCAACTTCAGGGGCGTCGATTAATACTAATGATTAAGTCTCACGGACACACATCTCTTCGAGAACAGGTTGAAAACATCCGGCTGAAACAAGCAATGTCTGAAAAGTTTGTGCAGTTAAGAGGGTCTGGAATTCAAGTCTCCCAGACTTTTCCAAATTAAACTACTTTGTTAGGTTTAGGAATAGATCGACTTGGTTAAGCTTAGGCAGCAAAACTACTTAGTTAGGCTTAGGCAGCAAAAGTACTTGGTTAAGCTTAGGCAACAAAACTACTCAGTAAGGTTTAGGAATATATCAACTGGGTTAGGCTTAGGCAACAAAACTACTTAACTAGGTTTAGGCAACAAAACTACGTAGTTAGGTTCAGGAAAAATCAACTTGACTAGGTTTAGGTAACAAAACCACTTAGTTAGCTTTAGAAAAAGATCACGGTTTGGGTTTAAATAACACTGGATGTGCTGTAACTTAAGTATGGAAGTTACAATTCAATGAATCAACTTGGACTTCTGGCTTCACACCGGACACGAACACCGGTCTCCTGGGTGGAAGTTCTGTGTTTTTTGACCTATCCATTCACCCAGACCTCCAATTCGCCGCTTTTTATACATCTGGGTTCACATTACATACAAATTGATTTTGTGCTGACCATCACAAAAAAAATGTGAAATTTGTCTCCATGTACACGAATCAATGCATTTATTTTCGTGACTATTTCACAAACTGCTGTGTGACTGGGCTGGAATGTTGCTCTCGGGTGTTGAATGTCTGGAACTGTATGAATATGGATGCAAGATGCTGCTGAAAGACAAGATTTAAACTCAGATTAAGTTTCCCTGGATGAACCAAAGTTAAACACAAAAGTTCAGCTCTGTGTGTTTTTCTCAGGAGGTATTCCGGCGTAAACCACCGAGAGACATGCCCGAGTGTATAATCTACAAACAAAAGCCTTCCCGCTGCCGGCTTCATTTACACAATAAATAACAAGAGCACCAACAGCGACCGTGAGGTAAAGAACAGAGGGTTCAATATCTGAGGTCTTTGTTTTCAAAGGCCCACCTTTGCAGCTCACGCTCTGAGCTTCTCTTGTACGGCATACAAACAAAAATAAGCACATGCACTATTGAAAGGCAACGCCACCCAGTATCAATAACGGGAGGAAAACAGCATATTCAAGAGCAAATGAATGGAGCAACTGCACAGAGAGTTCACTTGAAGACGATCAACTGTGCTCCTTTTCAGGGGGAAGACAAAAGGTTGAAGATGGGGATGAGCGAAGCGTGACACCGAGCTGCATTAAATGATACATCTCTGTCATATCTTTACTAAACAATGGATGCACGGCGCCCGTGTTGATGGCTTTTTGTTACGCGCCTCCTTTCATGTGCGAGCATTTCTTTTCAAGCCCTTGCCTTGTTGATCAAGGCTGCACGGATCTCCTCAGAGTTCCATTGAAGAGTTTGCCTTCCCTATCTGATGTGCTTCCACTGCTCAATACACTTGCATTCTGCTGCACAGATCAAAGGCCAGCGAGGAATTCATCAAAAGGAATTATTCAAAAAAGAAAGAGAGAGGAGAAGAGGATCAAGATATAAGAAGTGCAGCTCTGAACAAATTAGATGGTTATCCAATATTGGTGGAAAGGACAAGCAAAGGCAAAGGGGGCACAACAAGGGTGAAGTTGGGAGAGTAGTCAGAATTCAAAAAAAGGACTTGATATAACGTGGATCTTTTTTATTGTTTGTTGAATCAGGGAATGTACAGCAGTGTTAGTATGGGACAGAAATGTATAGATTACATGGTACTACCAAGTGATATCTATAGACTGGTCCAAAAACCACAGAAACAATCTTTGACCTTAAACTTCCACTTCAGTTCCCACAGACCATCACATGTTCTCTCCTTGTGCAATCTTGGAAATGGAGTAAATTGGCTGATTGATGTGATTTGACGGCAACAATAACAAGTGTCCTCCTGAGGTTGAAGCAGATTGACATTGGAAACCCAAAGCCCCCACTTGAAAAACACTGCGGATGATTATCAAATAGCATTTCAGTCATTTCTGTTGTGTCCCTGTTGAACTTCCCAATTATCATTGAAAACCAGAAACTGTGCCCGGAAAAGCATCCTTAGAGACATCCTCACTACATGTTATCAATCACGCTTATGTTCATTAATCTCACCCTGACTATAGCACAGTTTGGAGGTGACCTTTCACTCTCTCAATATCATCTGCAGAGTCATCATACGATGAATCTGCGGTTTCTTCTGGAATCTTTATCCACTATTTGTTTTTGAAACTGACCAACGGACTAGAGGCTACGGGTGTCAACTACAAAGCTTCCCAGGCTTGTAAAACTGCCAGAAATTGGACCTCCACATCAATTCCCAGCAGTTCCTGGGAGTTTTCTGTGCTGCCTGCAAATTCCCGTGAACAGTCGTTAACCTGAACTTGATTACCGATGAAAATCCCAGTTTTCATGCAGTGGAATTTCTTAAAATTTGGCACAAAGGTCCACCTGGACTCGAGGATGAACTGGTTAGATTTTGGTGGTCAAAGGTCAAGGTCTCACAAAACACGTTTTTGTCCATAACTGAAGAATTCACATACTAATGACACTTTCACACAAACGTCTAACAGGATAAAATGATGAAGTGATGACATTTAGGACGGACTGGTTGGCGGAGGCGTACAACCATGAGGCTTTAATTCTAGTTTATTTCCATTTTTTGTCAGGCTGCTCCTGGCACCGGCCATCCTCACACTACAATCAATCACCAGGATCTATTTTCTGATATTTATTTTTGGTCAGGCCTTTCTTCAGCCTCTAGTCCAGCTCTGGCTGTGTAGCTGCAGTCCAAGTACGTACAGTGCCAGTCTCTCTGCTATTATGTCCACCCACCCCACAATCAGGTGTGTTTAGCAGCACGGTTATAAGCCCATTAGTGATTACTTACATGCAAGTGCCTCCTCTCCTGCTGTATGATCTGCCTTTTAACTGTCGCCCCGGCACACTAAAAGGGTTTATTACACAGAGGAAACTGGATCATATGTGTGTGCGTGTGTGTCTGTGTGTGTGTGTGTGTGTGTGTGAGTGTGTGTGACGCCTGCCACTCTCTCATATTTGCTCATATCCTCTATATACGAGAGTGCATGTCACAAAACGTCCAGTAGTGAAATGCCACATCAACCAGGCATATTTCATAGGACACATGATTGAATACCTTCTCCATATCATGAGGGTCCACTTGTAAATCTGGTCTGTGCATAATCCACCAACTATGCACACTTCAATAGAAATTCAGACCTACAGCAGGTACGTTTTAAATTGATTATTCTCTGCCGTTTAAGCCTGAAAACAGACAAAACACAGGCCATGTGTCTGCCAACTGATGCTAAATGGTTCACAGCAGAGGAAATCTTAATTATCAATTTTAAGAAGAAGCCAAGAAGCTGGAAACATTTTATGAGCGAAACTAATTTATTACAAAGTCTGACCCATATTTTACCATTAGGTTTCACACATTAGGTTTGTTTTTAATCTCTCTCTCTTTTTTTTTTTGTTTTCTAAAAATCTACTTGTGATTCATCACTCCTGGTTTGGCTTAGACTGTGAATCAGCGAGATAGAAGGGTAGATTCCAACAATGGGGGTGGATTTGGTTCATTTGATTTCAAAGCAACGCGGGTCCGTTTTAACAAGCACCCATCAGTAAAACACTAAGACGAGAGTAATGTGGCTAGCCAAGCACTGAGCCCTAATTACTGATATTTTCTGCCAGAAACAAGAAGCGAGTGGCAAGTAACTGGATTACCAAGCTGAACACAAATTAATAAGGGAAGATCAGGAGACGAACACCAACGTAAACGCGTCTGCTTCCGACGACGACGACGACGACACAGAGTTGGGGATGGGAGGGGGACTGGGGCTCGACATTTGATGTGTATGTGACAGTTTATTTTCATTAATATCTAAATCTTCACCCAAATTTGGGGAAGATTTAATGTCAATGTGGAAACACAATACAATTTTGAAAAAGTAGTAAATAATATTGGTCTCTGGAACAAAACTCCTTATGTATGCAAGTTTGGGAAAGTTTAAGAACCATAGTTTGACTGGCCTGACTTAAAAGTTATTTGAAATCATGTTTCCATTATCAGGTATTTCATCCCAAAAAATATTAAATAGAATATTTCTGCCTTTAGACCTGTTCAATATTAATCTAGTGCTAAAAGGTAAAACCATTTGAAATCAAAAAGCACCATTCCGTGAACAAGCATCCAAAGATCATCACTCACAGGCAGGAATCCTGTTGAGTTGGAGGGCACACTAATCACTAATAAAGTGGGTGATTCTGGTGAATACAGCACATTTATCCCCCATAGGCTTGCCTCCTCCTGTGACTCCTCATTACAGCCTCAGTCAGTTGCCATAACACTCAAACACCAAGCGTTCAATTGACACACTAGAGGGAAGAGCTGAAGTCCCAGGTACTCATTACTTTTACGATCACTCACAAAGGCTGCGTCTTAAGCTCTCCGATCGCCAGACGTGACACCACATACTGCTCCACATCTGTAAAATCCAGACCACTAGCCCTAGCAATCATGGGGAGACTGGAGGTGGTGTGCCCCTACTTTTCTTAACCTGATTCAAAACTCCTCCCCAAAAACAAATTACTTTCGTTGTTGCCGCCCGCCCGTACAAAAAACAAATGTCCGGCCAGTGGCTCCAGAACTGAGTGTGCTGATCATCATAGATATGCACGGGAAACCTCTGTGACTTCCCTGGTCCAATATTGTTTATGGTGGCGGTGGAACAAATATATTATATTACAATTTATAATATATATTTTAAAAAATGTTTTAAGCTCATGTCACTTGAGGTCCCTGGTACAGTACTTGGGGCCCGGGTCTTAAAAACCTGCTAAGCCTGTGCGTTAAAGCGCCTCTCAATTTGCTTCAGTATTTTCTTTCTTAAAGAGGACCTATCATGCTTATTTTCAGGTTCATACTTGTATTTTGTGTTTTTACTAGAACGTGTTTATATGCATCTGTTTGAGCTCCTCCTTTGTGTAAAATTGTCATATTTACACACATTCACATTCACATTCATTTTTGAGTTATGGCCAAAAATGTGTTTTGTGAGGTCACAGTGACCTTTGACCACCAAAATCTAATCACTTCATCCTTGAGTCTGAGTGGATGTTTGTGCCAAGTTTGAAGCAATTTCCTCCAGGTGTTGCTGAGATATTGAGTTTGCGAGGATGGGACGGACAGACGGATGGACGGACAACCTGGAAACATAATTATTAGTCGCCAGCACGGATGCATAAAAAAGAAATATAATCCTCATAAATGAATGTTACTGATGAGATAAGAATAACCTGTTGATCCAATAATCCACAAGCTAATGAAGCAGCAGTAAGCACTCTTGGGACACATTAAGTTGACCCCGAATAAACAAAAGCCCACACAGACACATATGCAGAGGGAGAAAAATAAACTACAGTGCAAAACGGAACAACCAGAACAGAGTGTAAAATACAGCGGCATGCAGACCGGAGCTCAATAGAACACAAGCGAGGAGGAGAAGAAGAGCATGACGGATATAATACCTCTACACGAGAGTGAGACAACAGAACAGCAATAAAGACGCCAGACAGACAGACGAGAGCAAAACGGTAGAACAGAAGCAGCGTGAGTGTTGGAAATGCAAACGGGGAGGGGGGGGAAGAGACAGCAAGACAGGGAGTGCTCTTTGTGTTATGAAATGAAGAGAAATGAGAAGAAATGGATGCGGGCCTGCAGGGGGGAGGGCAGAACACTGTGTACCAGCACAGCACATTACGGTCTGAAATTACATAGAACACAATTCAATTCATACCCAGGATTCCTATTTGTCTCTCGCTCGCCGCCGCGCTTCAACTGAACCCCCCACACCCTCCTTGTCTTTCTCTCATGATGCAGTGATGACAGCTCGACCATAGGTGGTGAGTGTGCATGTGACCTCACCAAATCTATTATCTCTGCAGGTATCGAGATCACAACTGTTCTGCAGGCTGACCGATCACTGCCAACACCGCTGGTTTCTGACTGAGTGTGGGTGTGTGCATGTATGAGGGTGTGTCTCTGATCTCTGGCTGTCCTTGCTGTACCCCCCATCTCTCTCTCTCTAAACACACACACACACACACACACACACACACACACACACACACACACACACACACACACACACACACACACACACACACATACAGGACGGCCTGTACTGGCAGTTGGCAGTAACACACACACAGACACACATGCAGTGAGAGCCCCCAGCTGTTTTCAGTCTCTCTCTTGTCTAACTGACAGACACTGGGCAGACTGATCTCCTCAACTGGAGCCGTCAGCCTCCTCCTCCTCCCTCCTGCCCTCTGACTGACTCCCCTCCCTCCCTCTCTCTCTCTTTACTTCCCTCTATATCTCCCTTCTTGTCGTTCACTGCCCTCCTGCTCCTCTTAAGTGTCTTTCTCTCCCTCTCCATCTTTCTCTCTCTCTCCTTCCCCTCCCCCTACTCGGAGTCCACATTTCTCTCTCTCACCTCCTCCAGACCATCTGACATGGTGAGCAAAGTGTAAATGAAAAGAAAAAAAAAAGAACGTAAACAACCTTTGAACATTTACACGAGACGCGATTTGGTTTGAAAACTAAATATTGAGTGATCCCAGTTGCATCACAAATGATGAAAGAACAGGTAAATCAGTGCAAGTGCAAGAATGAAGTCTACATATCTACATAAATGCATATATTGGACAAATACAAAATAAAGGTTACTGTAACTTAATGATACGTCGCATTAACATGGGAGTGGGCAAATATGCTGCTTTATGTAAATGTATGTATATACTTATTATTGGAAATCCATTTACTAAACAAAAAAAATACAACAATTGTCCAGAAACCCTCACAGGTACTGCTTTACCTGTGAGGGTTAACCCCAGTTTTAGCCTCAGGCAATCCGCAACGACCGATAGGTAACATATAAATGCTAGCATTAGCGTCTGTTTTCCCTCCAGAATGTAAAGGTCGGGCCTGCTATTTGGCTTGGTACGGAGGATATACTTTAAATTTACAGAATTTTCTGTTTTAGGATTAACAGAATAGTCCGTGAACGGTACGGAGGACATCCTGTAAATCAACATTAATTTCTGTTTAATAGTTGAAGAAAATGTCCGTAAACTTAACGGAAAATGTGCTGCTAATTTTCTGCCATGACATTATCTGTTTTTCTACAGATTTGTTCTTAGAGTTTAGTCTTATATCACGATATCGATATAATATCGATATATTACTGCAGCTCTAGAAGAGCCCCCCGGAGGTCTGTACAAAATTCCCACGGCAATCTAACAGAACGACGTGGGCGACCAACACACCGACATTGCCACCAGTAGACCTTTTCATTGCCATCAAAATCCATAATCTTAAAAGGTCAGATTCTTTCCACATTTTAGTTGGTCTGACGGTAGTTTAGGAAGACTCACGTCAGTTTACCTGACAATCCAAGCTGATTCAGCAAAGACATTCTATGTTAACAACCAATACGCCTGATAAAAACTCTACTAGGACATTTTGGAATGACTGCGGGAGGCTGAATATCATTATCATCAATAAGTACTGTATACTAACAAGTATTGAAGGCATATCATATTGAAATATCAGCAGAATGAAGCTGCTTATAGACAGATAGAAACATGTTAAAGACAGAAAAGGAACCAGCAAGTTATCTGTCTTGTGTTCCCGGTCAAGTCCCCACTGTAACACTGCATTTCCTTTACTTTGCCCCCGCTCTGTCCTCCCTCACTTGCACGACGCCACATCTTATTATCTGTCTGCTGGCCTCTTGACTCCAACAATATGTCGCCACATTCTGCTTCCTGTTTGACAGTCTTATCTGCCTCAGGGTATACACGCTGAGCTGTTGCAGTGGGCGGTGAAGCTGCTGCCCTATTTATGTTTTCCTTGGAAATGAGACTCCACATAATTGTTTTATTTTGTAAGTGCACTGCCTGCGAGGCCGTCGGGACAAATAAAGAGCAGATTATTGGAAAATCTGAAGCACACGTTGTTTGTTTTTGTTTGTTTGTTTTAATACTTGAGTTTGGGACAAACTTTATTCACCCTCTTAAAGACTAAGGGAAAACAGATTTTCTCTCCGCATCATCGAGCTATGCAGATATTGATACTGAGATTTGTGCCTCCAACCCAATATGATGGTATCGCTCACAGCAGGGAAATATTACATTTAAAAATAGTCAACAGCAACACGCTGGTTTCCACAGACATCACTGTCAACATTATTTTTGATAGGGACTATTTCTTTAGTAGAAAGTAGCTCCCATGAAAACTGTTGACAATTCCAGCTGTGGATTATCCGGAATGTGGGAGTCGCTGCTTCTGGACAACAGATGTTGCTGTTGAATCTTTTTAAATGAATATTTACTTGTGATTAATCGCATGATTGTCCATAGTTAATCGTTATATATTTATTAATGGAAATCAATCAACAACCCAAAACAATAAGAAATATTGTCCAGAAACCCTCCCAGGTACTGAATTTAGCATATAAAATATGGTCAAATCATGTAAATCTATGTAAAATCAGACATTCAGCACCGACACGTAGCCAGAATGGAATGACGCTTTGTTTCAGAAGCACAACAGTGCGACGATTCGACTGTGAGATCGGCTCCGATCAAACAGTCGACTATTTCCTTCGTTCAAATGGTTAATGCCATCAGTGGTATTTCAGATAATAGTGTGCTTCCAACACAAACAAACAAATATGCAGCCCCATAAAAAAAATGCTTTTGCCAGTTTGAGAGCCCTGACTTCAACCCGATCACCTCGACACCTTTGGGGTGAAGTAGACTTCAAGCCGGGCCTTGACCCTCTACATCAGTGCTGGACCTCACTAATGCTCTTGTGGCTGAGTGGGAGCACACCCTGCAGCCAGGGTTGCAGAATCTGGTGGAAAGCTTTTATAGAATGACTGTTACAGCAGCAGATTTGTGCCCATAGCACCAAAATAAAACATCAGATGTACTTTTAGAGATATTAAAAATGTACATCATAAATATTTACAAAAACAGAAACTCATATGTTTAGACTGAAAACATTAATTGAACAAGAATGTAAACACTAATAAACAGTGATGGCTGCAGACGGTGTAGTTAATTAAACTACTGAGGAAACAGCCACTCTCTCTCTCTCCCCACATGCCTCCTGTTTAGAAGACTGTCGTTCCTCATCACCTTCCCTCAGGCTCATCCAACTCTCTCGACTCTACCTCTCCTCTTCTTTTCCCCTACTCCTCTCTCTATTTTTGTCTCTCTGTCTCCCTTTTGTCTCAGTTGTCCCCTCCCTCGCCCACATTTTCTCAAGGTCGGCCTCCTGCTCTCCTTCACTCTCAGATACCCACTGTCCCCTCCTGCCGCTCTCTTTCTCTTTCATCTCCATCATTTTGTCTGCTCCTCTTCATCTCTCGCCCTCCACGCCACTTTTCTCAGCTTTCATCTGCTCCTGCTGTCGAGTCGGCCGCCCTCGCATCCAATGGCCCGTTGCACGGCTCATTTTCCCTCAAAGCCCTGCTCCTTGTATCTCCCCTCTTTCAGTCTGTTTTTGGCACTTTGTCTTCTCCAATTTTCAAGTTTTCCAGAAGAGCAATCGCCACATGCTCTTATGTCACGAAGAGATGGCACAACCTTAGTTAGGTCCTTCAAGAAAGGTACTTGTCTACGAAGCCTGAGAGTTGTGACCTACGTGGGTAATCTCATGGCCTATAATTGTTTACTACTGCTGCAGAATATTGCCTTTAAATATATAATCTTGAAATGTATTGCTATTTAACAAGATTCCCAACTTAATAGCTGGTGCACTGTCAAAATTCATAAAACAGGCAGCAGAGATTGCTCTTTAATAACATTAGTTGATGGAGCTGATGAGAAAATGGTTCACATTGAGAAGTGGAGGCGACCATCATGCTTTCGATGGTCATTAATTAAGGCTAATTAAGTTCTAAAGTACATCACTGATGTAGCCTTCAAGCGGACATTTCTTCATATTTATTGCTTTAAAGCTCACTGCTGTTTTCCAGCAGCGCTGTGCTCCTTGTCGGACACCAGCTGCCCAATATGGCAGAGCATTGTGGTTCTATAATGGTCACGTCTGAATACGTAAAAGTGACCTTAGTCTGGATGACAAAAAGTAGCAGTAGGCGAGATTGGAGCAAATATGATTAAAACAAGTTATTCTTATAAAACGGTTGCTATATCGTGACAGTAGTACATGAAACAGATAACCTGAAAAAAATCCTGTGTCCTCCGGTGCTCCTAACAGCATCTGCAAGATTTCACAAACTAGAGGAAAACAAGCAGTAAGAGCTGATCTGAGTTCTGCTGTCCAGCTGCTGTCTACGAGAGCCGGCTGTCAATCACTCTGAACTTCGACCAAATGGTCAAACTAGGCAGCGCTGATCAAATATGAATCAATATTATGTTACTGTAATGTCTATTTCTCCCCTCAAATGTTTTCAGAATCATCTTGTAGTTCACAGTTCAGCTGTAAAATTAGAAAGTTTATGACGCCGCCGCCATTGTGAAATCGGGTGAAGGAACGCCAAGTTCTGGTCACATGACCGGAGCACAACCAATAGGAACGCTCTCTATGAAACGAGCTGTGATCGGTCAAAGTCTCCCGTCATGGGCTAGATGTTCTAAAGTCTGAAAACAGAGCCATGAGGAGGAGCAGAAGTCTAGTTTTCTCTCAGAGCATTTGAATTACAATATGCTGAAAGGTTATTATGGAATTTTGCCCAATGATGCCAAAAACAACTGCCTACTGCCACTTTCACAGGTAGATGAACACAGCAATGCTACGAGAGAAAAGGGCTCAGCAGAGTGTTCGTCAGACTATCAACTTCTCTGATTCGACCAGTGCTTGAAGTGGAAAAAAACAAGTGTCAGTACTCTCTTTATTCACATGTTGTTATTCCTTATTTCCTTAAGCATGTCAAACTGTGTCAGTCATAATCAGCTGTGATTTTATTGCTAAATTATTATACTTGAGTTATGCATCTTCTATAGTAAGCCTATAATACTCCAATAATATTCACACTGGAGCATTCTAGGGTTAAGGTGGTGCGTTTAGTGTTAATAGTTTATGTTCAGGTTTTAGGAGCAGAGTCCCAGTCAGGACGCTCCTACATATGATACAGAGACACGTTCTGAGTTTCTACAGTGAATAAAGATACCAGGAGATATTGGGTTTGGGGGGTCCTCCTTCAAGAAAATGAGGTTTCTGATGTAAAACTCTGCTATTTTACATCATTTTGGACCATTATTATCATTACTAGTAACATGATCATTGTATTATTTACACATATCACAGCCTTCATCTGAACATTTAATTCTTCTGGAAATGTTTGCCCAAAAAGAGCAGATTCAAAGAAAACTTTTAAATAATGTTTTATTAATTATATTTGTTCACAAACAAAAAAAAAAGTTATGATGAACAGTCCACTAATTATTTTACAAAAAAGAACGTGAACATTCTGTTGATGAATTACAACACCACCGTTCTCATCGTTTTACCGGCAGCTTGTGAGAAGTGCCGGTGCGACCAAGGAGTAAAATGAAGAAGTGCCGTATAGCGGCCCCACTTCGAGCACCGGATTGGACCAAATTGGTCACATGTATCTCAAATGCATTCTAGCATTCTCCCTCTTTCGTGTGATGTCACTGCTGTGTCCACCTCTCCGCGGCCGGTGGCGGAAACCGGTCGAATCAGTTAAAACAGGCCCGGAGATGAACAACACGGGTGGCTGTGATTACACTTGATCAGTCCGCCTCGTTGCTTCTCTGTGTGATGTTAACTTTGAAGTATAGAAGCATTTGTTATTTGGTTGGAACTGGGCTATGGAGTAGTAGTATTTTATAGTTGGTTAGTCTTTTCCTCTGTGTCGATGCACTCGTTAAAGAGGTGGCTGCCACTCGTGTGTTTTGGTTATTAGTGTTGAGCGTAGTTAAAGTAGAGTTTGATTTCTTATTTACAGTTAGTTGTTTGCCAGCTCAGCTGTGATCTTAATTTCTAGTTTACAGACGTTTTGTTTTATTAAGTTATTGATTTCGGCACCATCAGAAGCCCATTCCTAATTTATATTTTATGTCAACACACTTGTGTTCGCTTTTGTTTGCTGCAACTTTGTTGTTTGATTGCCTGTAGCCTGTTTTTCTCATTTTGGTTGTGCATTTAACAATAAACGGCTACTTTACGCCTGATACCATTGGCTCATGTTGCTTCACTTACCCCTAGACCTTACTGGGATGTAACAAAGACTATAAAGAATGGTTAGACCTTTTCTCTTCTCCTGCCAAACATCAGCAGCGTGGTTAACCAACGTGTTTTTAGTAGGTGGTCAGCAGTAATGTAAAGCATGATTTGGGGTTAAAGGACTAGAGCATGAAAAAGCATCCGGGTGGTCTTGTAAGTGATGTCTTACTTCACATCATGGTATTATATACAGTATATAGTTACATACTGAGTTATATATTTACACGTTGTTGTTTTTCCCCCATCATTCACAGCTCTCTCACCATGTCACATTTTTTTACAGTCTGTCACTGTCACAGCTTTTTAACTATTTCTGTCTCTTTCCCAGTCAGTCTTTATTCACCGCTGTCACTCTCATTTTTACTGTCACTCCACAGTATATCCCTACTAGTCTTTTCTTTATTTGTATCCGTCTGTCCACAAGTCACTTTGAAACCTTTCTCTCAACACTTTCTTTTCTTCTTTGTGTTTTTGCCGTTTCTCCCTCAGTTCTTTTTTATTGTGTCACTGTCTTTTTTTCTCCCTCTCTGTCACTCCTTGTTGCTTTTTCGCTGTCTGTCTCCGTCTCCTTCCTCCCCCATTTTTTTTTATCTCTCCCTTTATGCCACTTCATTCCCATCATTTGTCTCGTTTGAGGCCTGAACCGCTGGTGTGTGTGTGTGTGTGTGTGTGTGTGTGTGTGTGTGTGTGTGTGTATGCGTGCATGGGATTGGTTGTGTGCCTAAGCTATATAAAAGCGGCATACTGAGAAAATTAAAAAGAGATTTAACGGTTTTTGTGTGACAGATGGAAAATGAAGTGTATGTTGGTGCGTAAAAACAAATTCTAAGTATTATTTGTGTGTGTGTGTGTGTGTGTATGTGTGTGTGTGTGTGTGTGTGTGTGTGTGTGTGTGTGTGTGTGTCTGTGACGGAGACCAGTAGCAAGGGCGAGATAGCAGGGAGAGAGAGGGAGTTATGTAGGGATTGAGCATGACAGAGTGTTAAGTGCTTACGCTGCTCTATGACCAATGCATGCGTGAGTGCAGGCATGCATGCACATATCAGAGTGACATACATGTGTGCTTGCATGTAGGTTACGGAATAATATGCATATGTGTGTGTGTGCGTGTATTAAATCACATGACACAAACAGATGTGAGTCCAGCTCTTCAGTAACTACCTCTCACTACCTCTTATCACAGTGCTTCTCCGGCAAAGCAAGCTGGGAAAAGCAAGATGTACATAAAAAAAAGTAAAATAATGTGTTTTATTTTCAGTGTCTTTCAAATTGCCTTTTTACACGCAGTGCCGCAAAGTGTCAAATAAAAGCAGGTCGTTAAATAACGGCTGGCAGGAACACAAACAGGCTGGTCTCTAACAAAGAAAAGAAAAAAAGGAATAGAAAGTAGTACGATGGATCATTCAGCATAATGTATATTTATATTTCAACAACATCAGTTCCTTCAGTGCAACAACATTGTCATGGAATAAACACCGCTCTGATTTTCATTTTCAAAAAGAAATATTGCAAATACTTTAATGTGAAACACATGCAGGTAGTGTTGAGTTCCACTGACAGCAGCTTAACACCGAACGAAAGAACCGCAACGCAGAAGCAGCTGACATTTTCTTTGTGGATGAAATCAGAAGAGATGATAATGTTTTTAAGCAAAAAGTTGTCTTTTTACACATCCCGCAGATATGGAGGGTGTGTGTCCACCTGATGAATGTAAGTCCAATATTCCCCGTCTGATTACCTCTGGTTTGGTCTCCCAACTCTGGAGAAATATATATCTTTAGCTGTTAAATGCTCAGATATGTTCACCAGCTAGTCTCTAACATGGTCTGTCTGTCGTTCTGTGCTGGGTGGGTAGTGTACAGTGGGCTTCCAGAGTTTTGTCAGCTGCCTGCTGCGGCCAGAATGAATGCTATTAGAGCGGTGACAGGGAACCAAAACAGGAAGGTTGCAGATTGGAAGACCAAAGTAATGAGCTGAAACACACACTATAAAACTCTTACTGCGACAGGCTGCTCTCATGCACTGTTTGTAGCTTATAACTACGAAAATACTGCACTCTAATTTGTACATACCCCTAGAAATCCATTTATGTATTCGACGTAATTGTCAACCAGGAAATAATAAAAAGCTGAGAACACCGCGTAGGGAGGAGGTCTGGGTGGATCTAAAATACCGGACTTTTGCCCAGAAGACTGCCGATCGTGTCTCATGTCAAACCAAAAGTCAACGTAGTAAGTGTAATTTATTTATCGCATATTTAAGAAACGCCACTTCCGTGGTAATTTTAAATCAAACCACAATGTTTTCCTAAACCTAACTAAGTAGTTTTGTTGCCTAACCCTAACTGAGTTGATCTTTTCCATAAACCTAACTATGTAGATTTGTTGCCTAATCTGAAGAAAGTTGTTTCCTGTGAAGACGGAAGTTTATCTTGATAACACTGTATGCATGTGACAAGCCGAAATTGACACGTGCTGCTGGACATTCGTAGGAAAATGAACGAAAAAAGATATACAAACCGACTACGAGTAACAACTTTCACACATACAAGTAGTCAGAGAATCCATTGCTACTATAAAGATATTGATTATGTCTGCATTTGAGATTAATAATTGTTTTCCTGGAATTTATATTAAGTAGTAATTAATTATTTTATCTGCTTCACCTGGGTCGGCTGCGGCTCAGGAGGTAGAGAGGGTAATTGCAGGGCTGGTGGGTTCATGGCTCCTCCTGTCCACATGTTGAAGTGTCCTTGAGCAAAACAATGAAACTCCAAATTACTCCAGGACAGCACCTGGAATTGCAGCTCTGTTGCCATCTGTGTGTGGCGGGTAATGGGTCAGAGGCGAATTGTTAAGCGTTTAAAAATGCACTATACTGTATGAGTGCAGTCCACTTGCCATTTAGCACCCCTCTGATTTGTAAATGTATGCACAAAAGGCATCTAAAAGCAGCCAACCTGAAACAAACGGTCCTGTTCAAGGACATTGTTATGTCTGGTCTGGCTTCTCACGGTGGTCTAATCACTAGAGCAGCCAGGAAATGCAGCTTCACTTGAGAAAAGTGAGTGTAATAATAGCACCCGATCTTTAAACCCTCACCCGCTGATTACAGCAATACTCAAAGCTCTTAGATAACAGCGAGCACATCAAAAGGATGGAGAGCAGGTTGCACACTCTCTGGGCAATTTGTCCACATTTAACGAGACAGGTAAATCACTGGATTCCTTTCAAGTTCTCCGCAAAATATAGAATTAACATCTTTGATGCGCATGATAAATTATCTCAGGCAAGAGGGAAGGATGGCCACCACCACCACAACCTCCCCCATCTACCAGCACCTCCTCGTTCAACTTGTCAAGTCTCCCGGAGAGCGAAAACATGACGCTAATTAGCTTCCAAAACAAATTCCCTAGACCTCGGAGGAAGAGCTAACAAACTAGCACTTCCCTGAGCACCAAGGTGGTTCATTCTTAGCAGCACATGGCTGACAGCATGTGGAATTGTATGTGTTTGCTTGTTTAAAGCTGCAGTTGGTAGCTTATTTGCTCAAACTGTTACTATATCCTGACAGTAGTATACATGAGACCAGGTTCCTCCACCTCCTCTTAGTGCTTCTAACTATAATCTGTGATCAGAAAAAAGTGTTGCACCCCAGCCTGCTCCACTGAAGCGTAACTCACACTAACCAAACTTAAAAGGGACACGCCCAAATTGTCCAATAGCAGGACGACTAGAGGAGCACATCTTAACAGGGCAAAGCACACATCATTGAGTCTAAGTCAAAGCCCATTCTATGACATGACTAATTGACCTTAATTCTAATGTATGTCAAACATTTTCCATGGCATAACACCATGTACTTTTTAAATGATAATCAAATGCAAAAAACTGTAAATAATACAACATGGCTCTTACAGCGATACCTGGGCTTTGGGTATCGGCCGATACCGAGTTCCGATATGATACCAGTTTAACTAATAAGCTGTATGCTTCACTGTGTGTACGTGACTGGGATGATTCTTTTATGTGTAAGGCAACATCAGACTTGACTTAAACATTACTTTTCTAACTTGTAAAACTAAATGTAACAAATAAATACACAGATATAAATTTATTTTGAATTGTTATTTATTATTAAAATAATAAATCATGCACCAACTAATCGTCAAAATTAACAGGAATAACATTTCATGTGTAAACTTTTAATGCAGCAACAAATTGGTCAAAATTTACAAAGATCGGTCCCATTGTCACCGATACCCGATCCAGCTATTTGAGTCAGTGTCGGTCTGATATCCGATCTGATATCGGTGCATCCCTAACTGTCAGGATATAGTGAGAGTTTAAAGGGGACATATCGTGCTCATTTTCAGGTTCATACTTGTATTTTGGGTTTCTACTAGAACATGTTTACATGCTTTACGGTAAAAAAAAAACTTTATTTTCCTCATACTGTCTGTCTGAATATACCTGTATTTACCCTCTGTCTGAAACGCTCTGTTTCAGTGCATTTCAATGGAATTGCAACAGAATTGCGTTGCTAGGCAACAGCTTGGGTCTATGTTTACTTCCTGTCAGCTGATGTCATTCACATACACTGCAACAGGAAATAAACTGGGACCCATTTAGAATGTTTACGTTTAAAACTGTGAAATGGTCTAAATATTGTAGATTTGTGACATCACAAATGGACAGAAATCCTGACGGCTTGTTTCAAAAACTCAGTTTCTGAATACAGACCGTGTGTCTGATTCTGTGGATTAAGCGTTTCAATACTTTCACATTATTTATCTAGAACTTAAACCTGCTTTATAATATAAAAGCCATGAAAATGACACTTTTTACAATATGGGACCTTTAAGCAAATAGGCCAAAAAGTATTTTTTTTATCATAGTTACCAACTGCAGCTTTGAGGAGAAGACCTGCACATTAATCACCACTGACATTAAAAACAGTAGTTAAATCTTCAGGGGCCATTAGCTAAAACGCTAATCTGAACCCAAACGCTTGATGGTGAAAGTTTCCACCAACCGACAGCAAACACTTCAAAGGCGAGCTAGTCGTTGGAAGCTAACTAGACAGCGATCTGTTATGCAGCGCTGCGTCGTGTTGACTCGGAGGGCACACGCCAGCTTTGCTTTGAAAGGTGAGGAGCTAATAAGCCTTTTTCTCCCTCAACTGCAGCGCCAACACTCTGCAGCACCTCCGTGAAATCCCACAGATGCGGCCAATTAAAATTCACAGCGAGGCGGGGCGCGTGGTCACGCGGGATGTGAACGAGTTGCTGGACAAAATTTCTCTGTTGTGTCTGAGAGGGCTGTCGAACCACGATGCATAATCAATCAGCGCACTCCAAAAGAAACAAGGGAAATACCTGGAGGGATTCAAAATGGCTACAGCTGCACCGGTGAGAAATTGGAGAACGGGAACAATCCTCCTGTTTATTTGATTTGGATTGTAAAATTGTTACTATTGGTACTACATATCAATACTTAGTCATATAACTACTAATATGGATGTGCACAAGCAGGGGCGCCTTAATATTACTGGAGGCCCCGGGGCTAAGGACATTTTGGAGGCCCTCCCCTCCCCTCACTATATGCCACGGCAGCTTTAATTCAGAACCCTTCGTCATTGGACGCCAACAGATATTAAATGGAGCAGTAAAAAGTATATGAAACTCATCATTATAAGACAATAAGCCAAGACAAAGCTAAGTTATTGAGCCAAGTAGGCCTGTGTCTTTATAGTTAAAAACCCGCAAACATTGCAGGAAAAAGAACCTGTACATATTCAGGGTGGAGGTTTGGGGGTTTGGGGGTCTTCTCCCACAAAATTATGAAGGTTTTTGATCTAAAACTATGAAATTTGACATAATGTTTGGACCATTATTATACTGTAGATAATGTCCAAAAAGCTTAAAAACAAAACTTTCTATAATAATAATTATTTTATTATTTACACATATCACAGCCTTCGTCTGCATATCTAATTCTGTAAAATCAGATTCAGACAACTTTGAAATACTGATCCATTAATGACATTTCTTCTAGCCTATAGCCTACAGACCCTGCATGGCTTCCCAGCTCCAGACCTCCACACCCTCTACAATACCTGCACACCTGAATCAGCCCTGATCCAACAGTGAGGGCTGCTGAGATGCATCAGGAGTCTCAAAACATAACGTGATGTTATTGTTGTTGTGTTATTGATTTATTTTCCACTACTCGGGGGCGATAAACTGATGATGAACTCTGGTGAACACAGTCAGCGACAGTCTTCTTGTACTTATTCACTAACATTTAGTATGATGAACATGGTTATACAGTAACAGAGTTTATCATCGCGCATTAGAAAACAACCAGTTGTACCCGGCATTTTAACAGATTTACTGCTTGATGATTCGCTCGCATCGCTGATATTATGTACAGATTTTGCAGGATGTGAAAAAGTATCGATAGATTACAGCGCCTCCCCCCTCTGCCCTCGTTCATCCCCCTTTAGCACCACTTTCCTGCACATTGGAATGATTTGCATTCAATGTACGAGTACAATTCAACACATTTTTTACATGGACTCTAACCAGATGCTCTCACCACACAATTAAATACATTAATAAACACCTTGCATTGACTTGTGGAAACCACAAACAACAACCACCTGCCCTACTGCGCTCTGTCTAAACCCACTACGGCCTCCTCCAGCTCTCTCAGCACACCTCTGCTCGGTCAGCGGTGATGAATGCTGCACCTTTCATTGAGATGTATGTAGCCAGTGGACCCGAGCACAGGAACTGACAGACACACTCCCACACTCCTGCCACAGTAAGCAAAGAAAGAAATACAAGCGCACACACAGCACTTCACACTTAAAAAGCCCAGCGGCATGCTCACACATACACATCAACATTAATAACCAATGCTACACCTACACTCACTTAAACTCTAACTCCAAAACACCTTTTTGCATAGTCTCGCTTCGAAGCACACACAGATGACCGTATGCTTGCACCAACACACACACACACACATCTGCACTCAAGACAAGACAAATGAAGACTGCATCTCGTTTACCAGGCAGTGCAGACAGGCCTTTATAAAACATGCATGGCATGTATTCCTCGGCTCTCTACCTCCACACACACACACACACACACACACACACACACACACACACACACACACACACACACACACACACACACACACACAAAACAATCCGAACACGGGCTGCAGAAAGTACCGATTTGTGCAGGGCTGGCATTCTCCATCATCTTTTGACAGGCAATTATTTTATCACGTCTCACACGTAAACACAGCGGCCAAAACATTCACACAGGCTAACGTACAGTCACGTCTGGTGTGCGCACCAACACGTTACAGTTCACATGGACGCGCAGGTTAATAATTCATAGCCCTGGTTAAGAGGGGAGCGCTCCCTCCTTATTAAATTATTGACAAGCAAGATCTAGACTCTCTGCAGCCGACCTGAGGGACGGCCAGCAGGGAGGGAGGGGAGGAAGGAGAAGGAGGAGGACAAGAAACATATGTAAGGGTGAGGAAGAGGGGGAGGGAGGGAGGGAAGTAGAAATGAAGAGTTAAACAAGAAGACAATGGGTTCATGTTATCATAGAAAGCAGGAGAACAGATATTAACCTTAAAGAAATACATAAAGCCTTTAAATTGGAGTTGGAGGAATTTGGACAGAGAGAGAGACGGAGAGATGGAGCTGCTCTGTAATGTATTTCTGCTTTATTTACCAGCCTGCCTGCCTTTCTGCCTCTTTGTTGCTAGGGGCTGTGGAGCTGCTGGTTCACACCATACAGATAGAATACAGGAGTAGAACGGACATTCTCACAAAGAACGTACATGGCCGAGAAGTGAAAGTCAAATGTTCGTAACCATTGCAACATCAGGAACCCAGCAGCAGAGCTACGCTTCCGCCATTTTGGACTGAAAACTACTACCGGATACCAATAAAAACATCTGCCTATAAAGTGCCGTACAAAAGTGAAACTAAATAATTTCTATTCTATTGTCACATTTAATGTCTAACTAAACTAAAATGGCCTGTGTTGAACAAGAAATATATGCATACTATTATAACTATTTACTTATTTGTTTATTTTTTAAACTGTTTTGCCCGGCTGCTTCCCAGAGGAGCAGAAAGTGAGCGATGGACCTAATATGGAAGTTAGAAAAAAACAGCACACGTCAAGGACCTCCAAAATAGATGCACAATAGATCACAGACCATGGATGTATTAGTAAATGGCCTACAATCAATGTAAATTCTTCGCTATTATTACGTTAAATTCAGATTATTTCATTCTACTAGCACTGCTAGCTACTGGCCGATAGCCGTTTGTTCGGGAAGAGAGACGTTAATACATCCACCACGGTACAGGCTTACAGCATACAGCCCAGAGGTGTATTATAAGATAATAAAAGTGATGAATTACAGCACTGACTTCTGCACTGTGCAATATATCGCATATATGTATCTAATAAAACATTTGATTTTGACTTTGGATGCCAGATGTTCAAAAACAAGTTTTTTTGCTAAAGTTAGATTTTTTATGTTTGGTAAAACCAAATTTCTTTGACTTTCAGTCGTTGCAGTGACACAATGGAGCACGTTTGTGCACAGCATTCATAATCAAGACTAAAAATGAACATGGCACAATGAAAGTGTGAAAGTTCTGTTTCTATAGAGCACTGTCATACTGTCTGGAGGGTTATTACTTCTCATCATTTTTAGGCTTTGTGTGTTTCTTTGTGTTTGTTCGCCTTTGTTAAAGTGGCAGTCGGCAGTATATTTTTGGCATCATTGGGCAAAAAATCCATAACAACCTTTCAGCATATTGTAATTCAAGTGTTCTGAGAGAAAACTAGACTTCTGCTCCTCCTCATGGCTCTGTTTTCAGGCTGTAGAACGTCTGGCCCATGACGGGAGACTTTGACCAATCGCAGGTCATTTCATTGAAGGAGCGTTCCTATTGGCTGTGCTTCGGTCATGTGACTAGAACTTGGCGTTCAATCTAAGCTATCTCAACCTGATCTCAACATGGTGGCCAGGTCACAAACTTTCTCATTTTACAGCTAAACCGTGCACTACAAGAGGATTCTGAAAACATCTGAGGAGAGAAATAGGCATTAACGTAACAGAATATTGATTCATATTTGATCAGAGCTGCCTAGTTTGACCGTTTGGTTGCAGTTCGCGAGTGATTGACAGCCGACTCTCATAGACAGCAGATGGACAGCAGACCTCAGATCAGCTCTTACTGCTTGTTTTCCTTCGGTCTGTGAAATCTTGCAAATGCCGTTAGGAGCACCGGAGGACACAGAGGAACATGCTTTTTTTTCAGGTTACCTGTTTCATGTTCAACTGTCACAATACAGCGACCGTTTTATAAAGATAACTTTTTTAATCATATTTGCTCCAATCTCGCCTATTGCTGCTTTAACTAGAATTACCGCCTCACGGTTGTATATCTCCGCCAACCAGTGAAGTCTCAGTTTACATCCATGTCTGTCCAATGTCATCACTTTATCCTGTTGTAGACATTTGTGTGAAATTGTCATAATTAGCATATGAATTATTGAATTATAGCCAAAAACGTGTTTTGTGAGGTCACAGTTACCCTTGACGTTTGACCACCAAAATCTAATCAGTTCATCATTGAGTCCAAGTGGAGGTTTGTGCCATATTTGAAGAAATTCCCTTCAGGCGTTCCTGAGATATCGCGTTCATGAGAATGGGTCGTTTGGACGGACGGATGACTTGAAAACATAGTGAGCATAAAAAAAGCATAAAAATGACCATAACACATTGTAAGTGTGAAAGTTCTGTTTCTTTTAAGAACCGTCATTCTGTCTGGAGGGTTATTACTACTCATCTTTGTAGGTTTTGAGTGTTTCTATGTGTTTGTTCGCCTTTATTAAAAAGATAGTATGAGCTCTTTCAGCAACACAAAGTATTAACGGGGTGATTTGTTTCATAACCAACTCACACCTTCTCCGAGTTCCTGAAAAGTGTTGGTGCGCTTGTTTTATTGATCCGTCTACCTCACACGCTGCATGTGAAGCCATTAGGCTGATCTGTGACAATGTCATCCACCAGCGTTGGATTATTTGTGCATGCCTGTGCTCCTTCCTGGTGCCCACGTTCACGGTCAGTGTGACCACGCTGCAGTACTTCTGCAAATTCTGCATTTACATTCTCCCCAGAGACCTTTCACTCGCAGTTAGCCGCTGTTTACATCAAAGTCGGGGGAAATTCTTCCAAATAGATGACTTATGCTTTCGGGCCATCACTGCTTCAGGACTGGATTTTAAAGTTTTCTTAATACACCCTGCTGGAATTATGCATTTCTGGGCAGCTCTGCCTTTGGCTTCACACAGTTTCAAAAACACTGCTAAAACTACTTATGACACTTAAAAAGGGATGGTAGGTAGCATGAGTGCTAGGCTGTCAAATGAACTCTTTTAAGAGGCTGAATACTCAATATTTTTCAGATACCAAAAGCAAAATTTCTGTCTTTTCCCATTATAGTATGTAAATAATCTCCTTAGGTATACCATGAACTGATGCGACCTGATGGGCTGTTTACATTATATTCACCATAAGTCCCATAAATCTGATAGCACAGAAATAAGCTCAAAGATGTTTGCTCTGACTCAGTTGGGGAAGGAAAAGTTTGGGTGAAATACTATTTACTCTTTATGGTTAATTATACAACGGAAAGTTCCGGTCTTTGACTATGATTGGTTGAGCCGCATTCAAACCTGTTGTAAAATACTAAGGATGCACCGATACCAATATTGGGTCCGATACTGTGCTCATGTACCCGTACTCGCAAAACGACTCCGATACAACGGCACCAATACCACTTTACGTCAGCGTGACGTTAACCTTTCATCACCATCTTTCGGGTCCTATCGCACACGCTCACGCTCCACCTCCCCGACGGTGCGGGCGAGAC
>CAKALG010022912.1:0-17422 GCA_916700815.1 Helicolenus hilgendorfi
GGTGAGTTGATCCCCGATCTGAGCCGTAGCACAGGGCCTCCCCGAATCATGGCTGTCAGACCTGGGTGGTTGGAGAGCAGTGCTGTCACCTCTCCAGGTCGGCTGTAGGCGTTGAGGAGCAGAATGAGACTATCGGGTAGTGAGGATTCACTCCTGGCGGTCCCTGATCGGCGGCCGTGCTGCAGTAACAAGAACAGGATGTAGTTAAGGCGTCATTCTGATACTAAAGCCTCATGCAGGTGAGGAGCTGATGTTCAACACAAACAAAAAAATGTAAGTCTTCAAATAAAGCTCAAAAACAGAGCTGAATATTATTGATTGAATGCTTCTGGGTACGACTGAATAGATGTAATCTACAGTTGCCAGCAACACAGGTGAGTGTGATGTCAATATAACTACTGCATAGACTGAATCAGAAGCAATTCACAGCCTTATTCCCAGAATAAGCACCTGGTACAGAAAAATTCAAGATTTAAAAGCAAACTCAGAATTGTGAATCCCATTCTTCAGCCTCCGATGAAGGATCCTCTCAAACACCTCACTCGTAAAAACTTGTGGATTCGTGCGCACGAATGCCAAAATGCAATTAACTCACATTCTTCCATTTTTTCTATGCCAAGCACAAATTACTCTTTTAAAGTGTAGCAGAGCTTTGAGAAACCCTCCTCGTTAGTATGCATTGTTGGCTCGGTGCCACCTTTTTGTTGATCGCTGTTCTACAGCAGGGGTCTCCAACCTTTTTTTCCTCTGAGAGCTAATTTGACAAAATGAAAGTGGCCGAGAGCGGCTCGCCACGTTTCAGCCACCGCAGTCATCACCTCTATTACAATCCCGCCACAGGCGAGAGGCTTTATGTGTTTCATCAGGGTGTGCGCCATCAAACGAATCCTCTGTTGCTTCGTTGCCCTTCTTCGTCAGTAAACTGTTGTCTTTTTAAATGTTGTTTTCAGCTCCTTTATCTTCTCTGTTCATAGACTGCTATCAACTAGAAAGTCCCATGAAAAGTTGCTGTGGACTTTGGTGAAGTGGCGCTCGACGTTAGCTAGTTACTTCGCAAGTAACGTGGCATCTTTTACAGACTGACACGCTCCCATCGCAAATGACACACACACCTTTGTCATTCACATTCATGGAAAAACTCTGTTACCCATTTCTAATGAAAATAGTATATTTTTTGCCTTTTATTGGCTATTTTCTGCAGTCACTGTCAAATCTGGTGTGTGCTTGCTAGTCTGCTAACATCGCCTAATGCTAGCACCTCACTGAGGTAACCAAGCGTGAAAACAGCATTTAATTGACAATGCTGATTGTCAAACAATCTTTTTGTGCCAGGGGTGGGGTGGGCGGGGGTCTGATAATTTGATTGGATATGAATTTAAAGAGGTTTACAAAGTGACTTTGTGTTATGAAATGTATGCAGCGTTACATATTCTTTGAACCTTTAGCGAACGAGCCACTCAGAAAAGGATAGCTCGCAAGCTATGTTGGAGAATACTGTTGTAAGGGATTAAAAAACTTCCGGTATATACATTTCAAGATACATTTCATGCGTAAATCATACATGACTCCTGGTTATAGACCGTTTCAACAGAATTGCATTGCTAGGCAACAGCTTGGGTCCATCATCACCATCCGTATCATCATTGCGTCATATCTTTGGGGTACAACACACGTGTTGACACACAACCTCAGTTCCAGTTACACTGCGCATGTGCCATTCCCCAAAGCTCAAGATCATGTCCCAGCCTCTTTCAATAAGCCTTACAACAGGAAATAAACTTTGAAATGTATACAATGGTGATATGACCCAATCTGTTGCCTAGAAATGCAATTCTATTGAAACGGTCTATACCATAGAATTACAATATTCTATTTTTATATAGTCTATACATTAACAGTAGCCTTAATAAAACTGAATGCAGAAATCTTCTAGATGATGTGATATCAGATTATTTTAATAACTTTCTTTATGTAAAAGAAAAGAAAGTACATTTCCTGAAGCAATTCAACTCGTTAATTGTAAATCTTTTTTACTAACATTTTATTTTTAGCTTTGTAAATATGTGTGTTATTTTGTGTATTTTAATATGTTTAAATTGCATCCTTTTAAGTTATATTATAGGTTTTATTTACTTGATTTATCATTATTATTTTATTATAATTATTATTAAGGCTGTCTTGAATGTTTTAAGTATAAGGTCTAAAATTTGAAAAAATATCTAATTGCGATTACTTTGTCTGATATTAAAATTGCGATATGATTTGTGATAAAAGAGGGTATGATCATTTTTACATCATTATTCTCATTTTCATTAAAAAACATTAAAATGATTATGGTGTGACTTTTGCAGGGATCTGTACCAAACAAAGATGTTTTCTTAAGTCTGTAGAATATCTGCAGCACGACAACATTTACCTTGACAATGATTTCCTCTTCATCCTCTTGAAAATTGCAGAAGGCCATTTGCCAAAATTTTTATTAATTGTGCAGCCCTAGTCCAAACAACATTTTTCATAATGGTTGCAAGGTTAATTCAAGTTAAGTCAACTCACTTATGGGGATCTAATATGTTGACATATTGTACACTGAGTAGTCCGCTTATTATTAGAAAGGTATGCAGTCCAATCCAACAGCTCTGCCATGAATCCTACCCTCGTGAAGGTTTAAATGTTCAGTTTGTGTTTCAGTGAGATGTTGATTCAACTTCATGATCATAATGGAGGCTGTATAGTTTGTGGTGCTGTTGAACTCTATTGTGTTATACTGAGTGATATTTCTGATATTTTGTCCACCCGATGTATATGGGTGAAATTAGACGTAATAGACTACATTCATTGTACCTAATAAACTGGCAGCTGAGTGTACATTTAATAGTATTTTTCAGTGAGGATTATAATATACTGCAGCATACAGAAGATGATAGTAATACTGTTAATCTGATAGAGGTTTGACAAAGTTCATGTTAATGATAATTGATTTATTGTTTAAGCCATTTTGTGGGAAAAGAATCCCCAAAGTCTGTCCATCTTCTTTGTCTTATCGTATTTAATATCATTAGGTTCAGAACTAAATAGTTCGGACAAAACAAGACGTCACTTTGAGCTCTGGATAAATGTGATGGTCATTTTTTTTAAAACAATTATTTTATATTTCATTGATGAAACAACTGACCCATCAATCAACTAACTGCCAAAGAATTCTGTAGATAGTAATCCATAATAATATTGACATTTCTGGTAAATTGTATATTATTCATATGTACATGAAAAACTGATAATGCACATTTTGCAATAATACTGAGGAAACTACTATTGATATGTGTGCGCCTCTATGATAGCTTTTCTATATGTGAAAGTATGCCTGTTGCACTGATTTATTATTGAAGTTTATTGACTTTAGAAATTCCATTTGAAATACAAGATGAAGGTTTTTCTCCGCCTGTCGCTACTCTCTTCACATCGAGCTGTCGGAGACGAGCCGGCTCTGTAATGGATGTAATCCTGACATCATTTGTGGACCTGCTTTTAAAATGAATGTCTTCACGTGGTCAGCTGAAAAATGTGTCTGCAGCTCTGAGATGAGCACTTTGTCTTAGCAGGTGCCCTCCTGTACGTCCAATCAGTCCACAGCACTTCCCCGTTTTATTGTTTGTCTGCGAGAATGCACAGATTAAATAAGCCGAACCTTTTGTGCCTTTTAAGTCGAGTCAGCGTAAGTCCTTTTACAACCACGGCATCAGATATTCTCAGCCCTACCAATTTGCCGAGCAATGTTTTTCAAATAATGCTTGTCTTTGACACAATGGCAGGAAACAGAGAGAGAGAGGAGCAGAGTTAGATTGTCTGGATGATGTGGAGATTGCAACGTGACATCTCCATCTCTTAGACCTGAGGACAGCTGCGGCCCGTACAGGATGATGAATGGCCGTTTGCGAACGCAGGTGGAGCAGCTGCCTGCAGAGTGCTCCGGCAAATGTAGTTTTATTACTCGAAAAATTGAGATGGGTTTCACTTACTGTACCGTTCACTTGTTCTGTGACCTGGAACATATGGTGGCTGGCAGTGCAGCTTTTTAATTTGGCGAGTGATGATAGCAGATATTATGTTACTCAAATATTATGGCGTCCCAAAAGAGTCCTGCTCAACATCAACAGCGTTACACTGACGACATTTCACAGTTTATGTTAAAAAACATAATGACGTTTGTGTTGCAAGCTGCCAGCCTCCTTCATTGTTAATGTACACCTTCCTGTGTCTCGTCTGCATCCTTTAAATCTTCAATCTTTCTGGAGAAAACACATAATGAAGAATTATGAGGACCTGTAGATTTATAAATCTAAACCTGGAGGGGATGCTGAATTGTCTGGCGGATTTTGTTCAAAGTTACTGGATCTAGCTGGTTTGTGCTCTTGGTGTGACAACATAAACGTATTGTTTTCCCTTGTTATTGTTACTTTAGTTGCTTTATACTTATTTTGAAAAGAGTGTTGCCAAACTGTTGAGGAGCTTTGTAGAAACGTTAGCTATAGATGTTTGTAGACTTCTTTGTGTCTCAAACTTGAGAGCTGCAGCTTTGTGTTTGCCTTGTGGGTGTGTTTTTTGTCTGTTTGTTTGTTTGTTTTAGGGACATTAGGTGGATAATAGGAATGGCTTGAAACGGAAGTTTTATAAAATAGTATAAAATATGCCTTATTCATAGAGAAATGAGAGGCAGAGAAAGAAAATGTTTTCACTATTCCCCACTTGGTTTTAGTGCTGCAGCCAAGATTTACTCTCATTATTGATTAATTGATTATTGATTTCCTATAATAATCAGTGGAGGGTTTGAGCTACAAAATGTCAGAAAATAGTGAAAAATGTTGATCATATATTGGCATGCAGAGCCCAAGGAGACATGTACAGATTGCTTGTTTTTAGGGCTGTCAAAGTTAACGCGATAACGCGTTAACGCAAATTTGTTTTAGAGCCACTAATTTCTTTAATGCATTAACGCAACCGGTCTCCCGGAGGTTATAATGGGCCTAGTTTTAAAACTAGAGTGAAGATACTGGCATCATGAAACTATAAATCCTAAGGAATCTATTGGTACCAACCATGCCATACTGGCTTGTCACGAAGGAGGTTAAAAAGGAAAAAATGACATGGTCATTTTCAAAGGGGTCCCTTGCACTCTGACCTCAAGATATGTGAATGAAAATGGGTTCTATGGGTACCCACGAGTCTCCCCTTTACAGACATGCCCACTTTATGATAATCACATGCAGTTTGGGGCAAGTCATAGTCAAGTCAGCACATTGACACACTGACAGTTGATGTTGCCTGTTGGGCTTTAGTTTGACGTGTTATGATTTGAGCATATTTTTTATGCTAAATGCAGTACCTGTCAGGGTTTCTGGACAATATTTGTCATTGTTTTGTGTTGTTAATTGATTTCCAGTAATAAATATATACATATGTTTGCATAAAGCAAGCATATATGCCCATTCCCATGTTGATAAGAGTAATAAATACTTGACAAATCTCCTTTTATGGAACATTTTGAACAGAAATTTGTGATAAATTTGTCTTTTTTTTTTATCAATTAACAGCCCTATTAGAAGAAAAATAGCAAGTATTTACAGTTAAGAAGCTGGAACCAGTGATTTTTAAAAATATTTTTGCTTAAAAAAGTACATTTTTGAGGGATTTTTCAGACAATTATAGGGCGCAAATGATAATGGCTATTTGTATTATTGATTAATCAGCCTATTATTTTCTCATTTAATCGTTTGGTCTATAAAATGTCAGAAAATGCGGGGGGAAAAAAGTCCATCAAAGGTTTTATGAGCCCAGGGCAGTACCTTCAAATGTGGTGTTTTGTCTGACCAACAGTCCTAAACGCAATATTAAAATTTACAGTGAAAAGCAGCAAATCCTCACATTTCTGCTTGAAAAAAAAATACTTTTCCCTCTTTGATTATCCAAATTATTGCAGATTAATTCTATGTTGACTATTCTAATGTAAAGAATAGTGTGTGAACTCCTCTTCACCTGACGATTCCTGGACACACTAATAGACTCAACCGTCGGTCCCTCTCCTGCAGTGAACGGCTCGTGTAAAAGAGGTTGAAAAAAGAGGTAGCTGTTTGAACAGTTTTGTATTTACAGAGCACATCTTGTATTCAACAGGGCCGGTTTTGTGTGCCGCTAGAGGTGCTGCTTCTCCTTCTTTGCTTTCAGATTAAGTTCAAGATGGATCATTCAGGCGAGATGGAAAGAGTATCTCAACGTGTTTTCAATTCTTATAGAGCATTTGTCAAATATATACCTCATAAGTCAATACCTGAGTCCCAGCGGCAGTTAGAGGAGCCCTCCAGGCGTGATGCTCATAATTGATAGGCAGAGGAGTAAATTAGTGATGGACACATTTATAGACTGAGCTCTTGACCTTCCTGACTGTGATGTATGTTTTCTGGCAACAGGGAGCCACCAGATATCAGGTTGGTGTCATCTTATATCAGTGAGAATCATTTTATTAACGGTTATATCACTGGATATTAAACCGTAGCTATAAGACACTACTGGTCCTGCAGCATGTTTTATACTGAAAGGCTCCTTAATTAGATTGAAATCGCTTTTTTTGTTTCTTTAACATGGGATATAATGATGCAGCGCCTGTGGGTAAATGGGCAAGTCAAGCATATTATCTTACATGAAGGTCTTAATTAGGCTCAACGAGCAGGCTTTATACTACATTGAATAACTTAATTCACTCTTTTAATGACACTATATGTACTCTATGTATAAAATATATAGTCATTCTTGTATTTCAACCACCGAGGCTCCAGCAGCCTTGCAGGGGAAGACTCGGGGGCCTGGAAATGGCACCATGCTGTGTGTAGAGTACATGAAAGGATTAAAAAGCTCAGCATATTGCTGAAGGCTACGTCGACATGAAGCTGCACATTCGAGGGACACATCTGCTCACTTACTAAATATAAAGTAGGGGAATATAGAACTGTCTCTCAATTGCTCTGGCAAATTATTAATGAATTCAAACTTCTTGGCATGAAACAAATGACTGTCTCAGGGACATGAATTAAGTTAAGTAGATCATAAATAGTAGTACATTTTATTGGAGATACAAGCATCAATTAGAAACTAACGAAGATCGTATGTTTAGTTTATTTCCTGGAAGATTTGCATGATTCCCTCTGGGTTTGCAAAATGTTAAGTAAGCACCTGATAACTGCCAACAAAATATGACTACATATATGTAGGGCTGCAGCTAATGACTATTTTCAATATCGATTATTCTGTTGATTCCTTTTTTTGATTAATGATTGAATCATTTAGTCTGTAAAATATTAGAAAATAGTGAAAAAAAGCCCATTGCAATTTCCCGGAGCCCAAAGTGACGTCCTCAAAATGCATTTCTTTTGCTGCAAAATGCAAACTTACTTTACTTATTGTGATATAAAACAGAAACAAAGCAGCAAATCCTCACATTTGAGAAGCTGGAATCAGACTATGGCATTCATGCTTGAAAAAAAATAACTTAAATGATTAATCAATTATCAAAATAGTTAGAGAATACATTTCTGTTGATCTACTAATTCAGCCCTGCATAAATGCTTAACAAATGCTTGTGGTGCGTTCACAACTGTTAAAGTAAGCAGAACCTACTGTATGATGGCCCATACAGTCTGTTTTGCCATCATAAGCAAAAACTGTGAAGTGGGCTAATTGCTGCTCCGGGCTATTTTACTATTCACAGGTTGAATGAATTTGCAAATGTACCAAAAAGAAACACAATAATGCAATTTACAGCGTACAAGAAGACAATCAGGGCTGAGCTGCAGAGCACCGTCAAGGCAGCGGTGTTTAACGAATAAGCAGACTCTCAACATTAATCAAATGTGACCTAAAATTGTCCGGCCTGGGCTACTTACATGTTGTAAAGCTTAAAAGGAATGAACAGAAAACCCAGTGTTGGAGGTATAGATATGATCTCTAAGGGGTTTAGTCACTTGTATGTTAAGCAGCATGCTAGCATCATAAATCATTATGTGTAATCTCACCCCTTATTGCTTTACTCAGGCCAGTTATCACTTAACGTGTAGCTTTCAGTGTGTTGCAGCCCTGGACCTCTAAATCAGATGGGCTGCTATATGAGGCGCATATAAATGAGAGTTGTGTCTTCTGTCTTCCCCGCCACGAGACTTTGGTGTGCATTCGCTTCATTAGCCATCAGTCTCCGCCAAGACAGACTAATGGTTTTCTTGTTGCATGACAGTCAGTGACTTTGTAGCACAGACCCCTAATATTTCTTTTCTGCACTCTCTGAGAGAGATATCTACTTTTATTTGTGCTGCCCATACATCACACCGCAATGATAATAAAAAAAAAAAAGCATATGGCTTCTTCTCCTGTGAATTCAACATCTGGAGCTGTTTGTATGGATGGTCGGCCAAACAGTTGCTATAAAAGCCCAACAGAAACATCAAGGTGTGATACATTTTCCTCTCTGCTGCCAGGCTCTGGGGCTAGATCGTAATGAAGATGTCCAGCCTTACAGTGACATACTATAGCTTCTCCCAGCTGCCCTTTAGAGAGCACAGCCGCTGCAGGAAAATGCTAAAGGGTCGCTCTATTCTGAGGAACTTTTAGTTTCTTTAATTGCACAAGAATCTGCAACATCATGTTTGAGTTTCTACCTTTTACTTCCTCTAAACTCATTGCTACCTTTCCACAGGGAGGCACCAATCCGACTTTTTCAGTCCCGATGCCGATAGCGATACTTGGGCTTTGGGTATCGGCCGATACCGAGTCTGATCTGATACCAGTGTTTAATTAATAAGCTGTATGTCTCACTGTGTGGAAGTGACTGGGATCATTGTTTTATGTGTAAGACAACATTAGGCTTGATTTAAACATTGTTTTCTTAACTTTGTAAAACAAATATAGCAAATAAATACATAGATATAAATTTACTGAACTGTTATTTATTATTAAAATAATAAATCGTACATGAACAACTTCGTGTGAAGAAGAGCCTGTGCTCGAAACATCACTAACTAAGATGTGCCAATAAATTGCACTTAATAGGGAGCTATAGTTTAGGACCTTCTTCTACATTTTTCAACCTTTTTAATGCAGCAACAAAAAAAATGTAATTGAATAGATCGGCCCCATTGCCACAAATGCCCGATCCAGCTATTTGAGTCAGTATCGGCCCGATATATCCGATCCGATATCGGTGCATCCCTACTTATCCATTTTTTTTCTGACAGCCAGTCAAGTTTTTTGTGCGTCATTTTCAGCAAAGCACTCCTTTTCATAATCAAAATAGGTCAGTGAATAAAGCCACATGACATTAAAAGAAATAAATTCATGCATCACTCTGAGAGCTGAAAGTGTACCCCCTTGAATATTCAGAACAACTCTGTTACATATCAAGCTGCCGGGTGTTGCTGGGGGAAGTGTAACAACATTTTGAATGTGTTAACATACATAATTGATTGTCAGTGTGTACATCCACTGCTTACAGTAACGCCTTTAGGAAGACGAGCTATCCCACTTGTATGTTTGGAGACGTTTAACAAGTCCGGATTCTTAAACGACCCGATGGGATTCAGCTGCAGGAGAACCAGCAGATTATTGATTACTTAAGTAGGGAAGATAAAGTGTGGAGGAACTCTTTGTTGTGCAGTGTAGACATTGTTTGCAGATCATGGTCGATGCCAGCGGGCTTTAGATCAGGCTTGTGTCGAGTAAACTTTGTGACAGTCTCTTTTTTTCCCCCAATTATCAGCAGACTGCGACAAAGTATGGAGGATTCAAACAAGTTGTCCCTGGATCTCTCTCTCGCTCTCTCTGTCCAACGCTTGACATATTGACCAGACGTGATTGACACCATTTCACTCAGGCCTGATTCTCTGCCAGTGTACGTCTGTCACTTGGCCAAACTGCTTTTTGATTTAGCACATAAGCAGAAATAAGGGGGAGGGAATGCGTGTGCTAGGGGCATAAAATCATCAGTGGCATGTCAACGTCTCTCCACTCCGTACAGGAAGTGAGACCTCCAATACATCAAACAGATTGCCACTGACCTTTGACCAGCGAATTGACCAGCTCAGTTCGGCCCAGCACGCTTGTGTGAGCGCAGAAATCACTGATGTGAGCTCTGATTTCTCCATCTCAGTGGGCTACTTAGACACAAACTGCACTGATTGTCTGTCAGCTTGCAGCCCCATAATGAGGAAAAAGCAAGCCCTGCCTGTGTGCACACCAGTTAAAGAAGCCACATAAATTTGGTGAAGCTTTCTGTGAGGCTAATAAAACACAGTGGACCAGCAGCAGCAGCTGGCTGTGCTGAGATATATACTCCTCAGGTTTATCACAGCTGGACGTCGCCTTAATGCTTCTTTCCAAGAAGAAGAAGAAATGAATGCATATCAGTGACGTTTTGAGATATAAAATGGCCCTATTATGTGAAAAGAGAAAAGTATGTTGTGGATTATTGGCATCCAGTGCAGAGAGAGCACTTGAACACAGCTGAGTAGCAACTGTATGGATGTAAAAGAGGTCTGCTGCCACTGCACTGGCTGGAGGAACTGCAGGGTGCTGCTCTGTGTATATAGCTATACCTGCACTGATGAGGCAATGTGTGAAGGTTTCTGCCAAAGCCCACATCATATTCCCTGCTAAATCACACTGAATCATGAAAGGCTGTTTCATCATGAGGCCCATTATAAGTGAAGTGTTCCATCACACAGAATGTGCCTATAATAAAGAGGATGGTGGGTGCTCTTATTATGCATCGGATCATATATATAGGTGATACATGAATCTCGGTGCGCAGCATTATAAAGCACATCAGAAAAAGTACATTGTAGACGGATTAATGTTGCGTTTCATGGCTGTTTGGCATAATAATTGTCGTGCATTAGGAGGCAGTGGGAATGTAAAAAAGGTCTGTGAGGCTTACCTGATTTTTTTCTAGTAACAGGTGGTGATGTCTTATTAGATCCCTTTTGGACTCCAATCCCCTCATGTGACGGGCTTTTTTAATTTATGCAACGGTTGCTAAAACATCTCTGCGAAAATCACAATGTATCCCTTGTGGCAGCAGCATCATCGCCCACACGAGCATCCTGGTCCACTATACTCTGTAGCGATGTGCACAGAAAAACCACCGACAGGGGAAATAAAACACAGCCAGCACTCGCACAAGAAAACAAGATTTGTCCATATTTCCTGGGCAGCGTTGGTTTCAGGGATTCCTCTCCTCCGACATCTCTGGCAGATTGTCCAGTTTCACAGCTCCGTGTCTCTCTCCATCTCTCTCTCTCTCTCTCTCTCTCTCTCTCCCTCTCTCGCATCGTGCTGCCAAAATGACTGAAGCTGGAAATCACATGCGGCTGGTTTTAACGCGCGCGTCAATCGACTTGGTTTACCCAAAGCACCCGCACAACTCTGGATCCATCAATATTACATGGCTCTACTTTTTATACTGTTTCTAGGTGTAGTAGGCTATATGATATCTTCTGCTGCTGCTGCTGCTGCTGCTCTGTCCCACATCACACCCGCGCTGTAAAGACGCGCAAACATCTCACCAAAGCGTCTTTTTCCCTTTTTTCTGCCAATTACATTTGCGTGCACTGCGGTCCTCTGTGCATGCGCGCCTATACTTGTATGTGTGTGTATGTGTGTGTGTGTGTGTGTGTTTGTGTGTGAGAGAGAGAAGGTTTGCCCGCTTTGTAGATGAGATCTGCGGCAAAAGAAAAAGGAATATTTGATGTGTTTTAACGCCCATACTTCAAAGTTATTCCCATTAAAGGCCAGTCAGTGTGTGTGATGCATGCTACAACTTTCCTCAGCTAAATGGCATTTAACAGAGAAAATAAATAAAGCAGGGGTGGATTTTTTCTCAGCCTTTTTGCACAGTCAGACTCTTATTATGAATGGCTCAGTTAGTGCTGTCAATGAACACACACACACACACACACACACACACACACACACACACACACACACACACACACACACACACATAAATACACACACACAGACACACACTGGAGGCCTACATCATGCAGTCACTGTTTGTTCTATTTCCCTCGAGGCCCTCCCGTGAGCAGCTGCGCGAGTTGACCAGGTGCACCTCGTGGCTGTCATCGTGCACAGCTGAGGAGTCACTCTGTCTCCTCCACATGATGCAACTTGACTCATTTTGACGTTGCATGCTTCTATACCAACCACGTCACAGACAACACGTCATAGACAATACGTCATGGACAGCAACCTTATTCACAAACTGAAGAGCACGTGCAGCATTTCAGTATGGAAATCATCAAGTCTCTTATTCTGAAGGGGTAGTTTAATTAAAAAAAAAAAAAACTGCATTACTTGGACTAGTGTATACTTCCTGTTGGTCCTATACAGCTGCCTGCTCACCTGCTGGTAGGATTAAATGGAGGTGCTCAGTCACATCACACTTGGCTCTACAACAGCAGTGTGATTCCACTGTGAGGCGCTTAAGTGTGATCCATTAGCAAACCAAAGCTAGTTCACACCCAGATTATAGCTCAGCTGTAGCCTCCAGGTCTCACCAGAGGCCTTGTATATGCATTTGTACCTCATTGTACCTTTTAACCAATCTGACCAGGATCATCCTTATACAGTATGTTCCCATGGTGCTGTGCTCCCAGGGCATACGATATGATACGATACGATATGATACGATAAGATACAATTTTATTGTCAGTTTGCACTGAAATTCATTTTGCATCCATAGGCAGCTCAGTTTGAGAAAAAGTGCACATACAATAGACATACTGTTACCATAAACAAACAGACAAGAAAGACCCATCAGACAAAAACAAAAACACATCACAATTAACCCTAGTTAACCCATTAAAAAATGACCATCTGTCCTCTGGATTTACATGTCCTTAGCAGCACATTAATTATTATTTAGCAACAAGATGGACTGATGGACAAAAGCGTTCTTCAGCCTGATGCGATTAAATGTAGGGACTCTGAATCGCCTCTTGGAGGGCAGAAGTTGATACTCCCCATTTAAAACATGTAAGGGATCAGAAGAGATGCTGTTGGCATCTCGATATTAGGTGCTATACGATATTAAGGCGCTATTGATAACATTGATAACATTCAGCCACTAGATGTCGCATTCTCCCTCCACGGTTCCATTGCATTTACTTCACAACAAGTCTTTGCCAGGCACTTACCGTCTATCTCAGACTTACCGTCTATCTCAGACTTATTTATCAATTTTTTCCACACTAACTGACGACCCAGAGATACCACGTGATACCAACATTTTTATACTATTGGCTCACAAGCCTTGTTAGAAGTGGGAACCGAACGTCAAATATCTTCCACAAAGATTAACAAAACATACATTTTGGACCCACCAACATTTTTTAATTGATTAGTTCACAGTCATATTTTCTTTCTTTTTTTTTTTCAGGAAAAGCCATTCTTTTATTCAGCACCGATCTTTCTAAAGGCTCTGTGGATGTATCATTTAAAAAAATATTGGTCTACATAAAAATGTTATCATTAAGATCTTTAACTAACACTGTTAAGTGATTGGTAAGGGCAATCGTTGCATTTCAAATATTGCAAAAGAACAAAGGGAGATGGACATTTCAAATGCAGTTTGAATGGTATAAATTTAGCCACAGTGGAGATATCAATGTCTAAAAGAAAACTGTCTTGCCTGCAAATTTGAGGGCTTATTGAGTAATATAACATCAGTATGCTGTAAGCAGTGGATGATTTCAACATATTGACCCAGGGAAACGTACATTGAACATTTGCTGAGAACATAAAACCCTTTGAAAGGTGTCCTTAAGGATGCTCAATACCTACATGTATATATGTATATAGCCTCCACATAGCTCTCAACATGGCGATGGCTGAGTCGATGGCTCGCAGCTAACGGTGCTAACATCGCTGACAGTGCTGACAGAGCTAACAGTGTTAACACCTGGGGGGAACCGGGGGGCGCCCGGCTATGACAACAAAGCATGACAAAGCTCTGATTACAGCACACGCAGAAGGAGAGAGACTTCATTCTCTGCTCAGGTAGACATTACTCCTCTATGTCTTTACATAGAAAATAGTTGTTTGATGCTATATTAATGCTCTGAATATCAAATAGAGAACCTCTAATGTTTCATATTGAGAGGATACTGAGCTAGGGAACATAGATACGCTCCCATCTGACCGACCTGTCTGTCTCAAGAATGTCGTGATCTGATGCTGATATCCTGGATCAGGATCAGCACCGATTCTAAGCCTAAAATTGACATTAGTGTAATGACTGGCTGCCTTCAGCAATCCCTAGCCTCTTGATACTTTACATTAAAATGATTCCAATGACTTCTACACAGTGAGATAAGCAGATTTAAAATTTCGGGAAAAGAGAAAACTGGTATAGGAGTGGTACTCATCCTCGCCACACACAGAGTTGAGGAATCAAAAATTGGCGCCAGTTGGCACCACAAGTTGGATTGGTGCATCCCAACAATACACATTTTCTCAATCAGATTCTTACTACGAGTGATGGAGTCCTATATTACCAAACATGATCTGCCAAAGTTGGATCAGTTTTGGTTGTTTCACATGAGATATATTTCTCTGTTTGTGTCTGAGCTTTTAAGTGCCCACATTTTTGCTGGTGCTACATTATCCTGCAGGGCCAAGGATACACCGCTTCCTCTCAGTTAATTAATTTTCGAGTTCATAAACTACAGCCTCTGCTTTTCAGAATTAGTGATATGATTTGAGTCGGCACACCGTGCTTTCACTCTCCCTCTGTTACTGTCAGTAGAACAGCAACCTCTGAATGCAGAGAACAGAACTGAGGCATGAAAACTGCAGGAAGGCATTTTTTTCAGCTGGCCTCGCTTGGTCTCCTTCTCTTGGATATGGTCTGGTCGGTGGGTTAATATTGATGTCAAAGCATTACCTTTAAAGGTGCACTATGTTTTCTGCTGGAGAACCAGCAAACACCGCCGCTACTCACTTGCCATACAGCGCGCTGCATGTGTGACAGTAGCCGGGAGTTATTATGCACAGATAACCTTCCCTTCCCTTTATAATCCAGCGGACACAAAGGGAAACTATTCATGATCTGCAATTATGTTTCCTAGATAAGATAAGCGGTTCACAATTAACTTAAGGCTTGCCCCAGACATAAGGTGCTTTTCATATCTGCTGACCTAGCCAATCAAACTGCTCCAGGAGCCGCTTTTCCATATCACCAGAGCTAAGCCTTTACCTTTGTGTTTTTCTTTTTTTCCTGCATTGATACTTTTAGATGTTCAGCTCTCGCCCCCTCTCAGAAGAACTAAGTTGAACACAAGGGGGCGTAGACTGCTAAGTTTGCCTCTCCTTGTCCAGTTCAGCAGCAGCAGCAGCAGGGCTAAATTTGATTATAGTATCATGCCTGACCTTGAGAGGGAACTACTCTTAAATTTACATTTCAAGGAAGACTGCCTTATTGCATTATCGGCAAGGAAATGTGTGGCTTTCTCCACACACAACTGCATTAGGAAGGGTCATCCTCTGGCAGTGCAACAGAATGCCAATGTGGACGGCAAGCATGCAGGTCGATCCAGTTAAAGTCACAGATTTGTCTGTTCAATACATAAATCCTTCCTTCTTCTTTCAATTGAGTCGTTCTCATCATCATTAGGAACGCTGGTGTTGCGTATTCTCCGATTCAAATATGCCACCCATACAGGATAATCAAGTCCCCAGAGGTTTGTAACACAACAATCAGCAGCAGCACCATGCACACTCTGTGCAGTGATTGCATTAGCAATGGCATTTTAAATAATCCTGTCTGTCTCACTCTGTAGCTCTTATTCATTTCTATTTTCCTTGCTATAGGGATGCACCGATCCGATACCGATGGCGTTACCTTGTCTTTGGGTATCGGCCGATACCGAGTACCGATCCGATACCAGTGTTTAATTAATAAGCTGTATGCCTCACTGTGTTGGAAATGACTGGGATAATTATGTTACGTGTAAGGCAACATCAGGCTTGACTTGAGCATTGCTTTCCTAACTTTGTAAGACAAAATGTAACAAAAAATAATTGTTATTTAAAATAATATATCATACACCAACAACTTGGTGTATAACTTGGGGGAAAAAATCTTCAAAATTAACAGGAACTACAATTCATGTGTAAACCTTTTAGTGCAGCAACAAATTGGTCAAAACTTAAACAGGAATTCAAATTCCAGTATATAATGTATATGGTATATAAGCAAGGAACTGAATTGAATAGATCGGCCCCATTGTCACTGATATCCGATCCAGCTATTTGAGTCAGTATCGGCCCGATATCCGATCAGGTATCGGTGCATCCTTATTCCTTGCACTTCAATCATTCATATCACTGTAGATGCTGGGATATTTTTTCTTAAAATCTCTACTCTTTTTTAATATTTGGTTTTGGTTCTGTTGCCAACAGTATGATGCCACTTGCATCCTTGCAACACACAAAGCACCTGTCTATAACAGGAGTAAACCACACTAACCCAGCCCCTTTATGTGCTCTTATAGGCTAAAAGTGCGTTTTTAAACTCCCTGGTAAAAGCGAGATGTAATTGGTTTTGAGCTCCTCAGTGTATGTAAATGTCAGTGTGTGGCTCCTCCCATGCACCTGATGGGGAGTATTTACAGCTCTTTACAGCTACTCACTGCACTGTTTCCAAGAGCGCAGCGCAGCAACATGACACTCCACTGGACTTAAAAAGCAAATAAGGATTTCCACAAAAGTAAACTCTGCGCTATATATTTTTTTTATATAGATAAGAAAAAAAAAAAGTTTGCCACAAAGTTTGTCCACTTTGTTTTTCCAAGATGCCACGCTCTTTTCTGGTCAAGAAACACATAAACTCTGCAAAGAAGCCAAATTATAGTGAGCTGGAGAGCCCAACAGGTAAAGTTTGGACCATATCTGACTTTATTATAATGTTATGTTTGTTGGTGTTTTTTTTTTAACTTTGCAAAACTTTTTTTTAAAACTTCTTGCCCAACTTTTGAAAATATGCGCTCCTCACTCCTCACTTCTTTTTTTTATTATTCTTATCTAATTCTAACGTTTTTTTATCTATTCTCTTGTTATCATACTGTTTAACTTGCACCAACAAAACCAAAGCAAATTCCTAGTGTTTACCTCTTACACCTGGCAATAAACACCATTCTGATTCTGATTTTGATTCTGATTCCGATTCCGATTCTGCATTCTGATTCCGATTCTGAACACTGACAGGCAACACATGACCAATTCATTCATCCTACTTTCTTTTTCTTTCCAGTGTTCATCACTCCACACATCTACCGGGGCCTTCCTCTGCCTGTCATCCCCCAGCCGGAGACCCTGAGCCCGGCAG
>CAKALG010022913.1:0-19776 GCA_916700815.1 Helicolenus hilgendorfi
TCAAAATAATTTTAAATAAAATAAACAAGTATACAGTTAATTAGAATAAATATTTAAAATGTAAAAAAAAAAAAAAAACTGTAAATGTATTAACCGGATTGTGAACTGAGATGAAATTGCCACATCTTGTACATCATAAATGATCCCATAGTTGTTGAAATGTTTTCTGAATTCATTTGTTTCTTTCTTCAAGGAGGCATTTTATATTTTAAAAGATTATTTTCATTCGTACACTGAAACCCTCTGCTGCAGGTCATTACGATGTTAGCATTAGTCCTTTTTAAATTAAAACAGTTTGCTCTTCTAGTGTTTCCCCACTGACTTATATTTCATACAATTGTCTATAGAGTGGTGTTTCTATTTAAAGACTTAGGGTGCTTTAACACCTGTAGTTTGGTTCATTTGGTCCAGATCAAGGGGAAAAAATCATGCATTGTTGCATTTTAGTTCTGGACCGGTTCCTGTTCACACTGACTATTTTACAAATGAACCGGAGGAGTAAACAGGAAGTTATACAGACTGACAGGTAACGTGTTGATTGGACAGTTCTGGCGATTGTCATCCTGCATCATCAGGAGAACCCACATGGGGAAAATCAAATCCCGGTGACTGACAGAAGTTTAGGCGGAACTTAACACTCCCAGATGAATGGTGCGAACGCAGAGATCACACAAATGATCGGCGTACTGTTGGATCGCCGTCACACTTAATAATTGAGTTAATGAAAGCAGCACAGCAGTTTTAACAGCTTTTCACCTTATTCATTAGGGAAAACATCCTGACATAAATATACATGTCCTTACACAGATCGCTTCCTAAACAGATTTCATGATCAGCAGATGGATTTATTAGTAATTAAGCTTGTGAAATCATGCTAAAATCATATATGTGCTATTATAAATTCCTGTTTTTTCTCTGTTGTTTGGTCCACACCATGGTTCGATTGACAGCTTTCACACCAGCCCAAACAAACCGGACTAACAGGGCAGACAGAGTTCGTTTTAACCAAACCAAACAGGTTAGGTGTGAAAGCACCCTTAGAAACAGCCAGAAATTTTCATTTTTCAAGTCTGGCATTTCCATATCAACGTAAATTCTCTTTCACATCAATCTCTTTTTTTAAATTCGTCATTGGATTTTAAAGTGCTCTTTGGAAATAATCGGTTTGAGCCTCCCTTTATTTCTGTCCTATCCTTGAACAGCTGTTTTGTTTTGGTTTTGAATTTGCTTTGGCTATTAGTTTCTGTGCTTATAAATAAAAAAAAAAAACTAAAGTAAAAAGTAATCTAACTCTGACTCACTCAGTTTCACAACAAAGCGCCACGTGTGTGACTCATTTCAATTTCTCGTCTTGTTGTTCCTCTCATTCTGTTTGAAAAATATTCCTAGATACATTTCCTTTGATTAATATCAGTGAATGGGTGACTCAGACCCTTAAAGGTCCCATATTGTGCTCAATTCAGGTTCATACTTGTATTTTATGTTTCTACTAAAGCAGGGGTCTGCAACCTGCGGCTCCGGAGCCACATGCATCTCTTCAGCTCCTCTCCAGTGGATTTTTAAAATAGTAAAGGTAGTAAAGGTTGCTGAGCCCTTGTACTAGAATGTTTACATGCTGTTATGTTAAAAAAAAAAACTTTATTCTCCTCATACTGTCTGTCTGAATATGCCTGTGTTTACCCTCTGTCGGAAACGCTCCGTTTTGGTGCATTTCAACGGAATTGCGTTGCTAGGCAACAGCTTGGGTCCATGTTTACTTCCTGTCAACGGATGTCATTCAAACTGCAACGGGTAACAAACTGGGACACATTTATAATGTTTAAAACTGTGTAATGTCTAAACATTTGTGACATCACAAATGGACAGAAATCCCGATAGCTTGTTTTAAAAGGCACAGTTTCTGAATACTTGTAATAACGAGTGCATTTCTCTGTGGATTGAGCGTTTCAATACTTTCACAGTATTTATATAGCCCTTAAAACTTGCTTTATAATATAAAAGCCATGAAAATTGGAAAAATGGGACCTTTAATGTTGAGGAAACCATTCGAAATAGCAAATGTTCCCTGGACTCACAGCATTTTGACAAGCGTTTGAGGCTGCTGGCGGTGTGTGTCATTAAACAGAATGGCATTCTGTGGAAACCTTTTCTCTGGTGTCACAGACATTTGTCAAAGACTTTGGATGCATGTGAGCGAGAGTTTGACAGCTCTGACATTTCTACTAAATCACATTGCAGGGCTACGCTGCAGTTCTACCCCCCGAAGCCATTAAGGAAGTTTCTCCTTCTCATACATCCACTCTGCAATAAGCTGACAGCGCACACTGTCAACATGTTAACTGACCCACCTTGTCTGCTGTGACAGACGTGTTGTTTACTGCGTTCATTCTCAACAACTTTAGCAAGACAAGCAAAAATCTTTTCTCTGTCGTTGTTGTTGTTCTGTTTGGTTATTTAGAGATTCACAATATATTATAACCGCTGTATACTGATTGCACCGTCTACTGCGCCTGACTTAATTACCTAACAAATTATTGAATTGTCACATATTGTAAATGAGGTCGGATCAAAGAGTGTTCCTCAGCTGTTTTTTTCCCCCTAGACACCCTTTAACATATCGACAAGCAAGGAACGCTACGTTAATAGGAAACGTCCTTAGATTTAAGATAGGGGGCTTAATGAGTGCAATTAATCTTACTTCCTAATGTTGAGGTAGCCAGCCTTCTGGATAAGCGTGCGATTGACAGGCTCAATGTCCTTATCTGGCATATAGACGGTGTCCTCCACAGACAGAAGCTCTCTCTGGGCCGCACGCATGGCCTCCGCCTCCGTGTCCAGCTGGGCCTGGATACTACACAGGAAAAAACGTTTTAATACAGGCAATATCCATACAAAAGTGACATTCAGAAATTATTTTTTTTCTACAAAATTGAGCATTAAAATGCAGGATTTTCAGATATGAATGCTTCAAATTATTATTGTTAAGTATTATTCTGTAAAATCACAGTTGCATTGCCGGAAAAGGCTGGAATGAACCGGGAGAATGAACATCACAGTAAAACTATTTCTGTTCAGGCTCATACACAACAAACCACAGTACTATATATCAGTGTTTCCCAAACATATTTCCTGGGGACCCACTTTTTCAAAATGACAAACCATCGCGACCCAACACACAATAGGCCTTGTCTATAAATTATAAGAGAAGCAAATGTGTGCGTAAATGAACATTCCTGACCATTTGTACTGCCATTACCGCATCACTTTATATCATCTTGAATTACTAAAACAGCTATTTCGACGAGATATACGGTCGATAAATAACAAATTAGTTTTATGCATGTGTTACTGTTATTGAAAACATAAACATATGTTAAATACTTTATAAATGAAACCAAATAAATGCATTTAGGCGGCGTTAACAGCGTCTGGTTTTCTTCCTCTCATCAGTTAAACAAACAGAATGTACGCTAGCCTTTCATATTAGATTCAATGTTAGAAGAAGGCTACAATTATCAGAACAATACGAACATTCAGGCTCCCTCATGTGGCTCAAACGAGTACTGCAGACATACATGTTATATAAAAGACGAGAAGAAATTCTGCAAATTTATTTTGCGACCCTAATAAAAATCTCCTGTGACCCACCTGTGGGTCCCCACCCAGTCTTTGGGAATCACTGCTTTATATACTAAAGCTATGGTTCATCACATTTACTGCACACATGAAACTGAATGTTTATGGGATAGTATTTACCTTTGAGTCATGTTGGACACAGAGGAGAGAAAGTTGTCCATCTTCTTTGACACCAGCTCAATGCCTTTCTTGAAGAAGAAGATCTGAGGGATCAGAGATAATAATGAACAATTCATCTTGTATTTCTTCTATTTTAAAGAGTTGTACTTTTAATGCAATAGAAACTTCTAGAAACAGATAATCACTTCGTCACATATGGAGCTGCAACTATCAATTATTTTCATTATCGATTAATCTGCCCTGTATTTTCTTGATTAATCGTTTTATCTGTAAAATGTAAGAAAATAGTGAAAAATACACAAAGATATTTAGTTTGCTGTCATATATGAAAGCATCAAATAATCACATGGCATTGGCATTTTTGCTTGAAAAATAGTTTTAATTGCAGATTAATCGACTTCTCGTTGCAGCTCTAGTCACATGCTTACAGACTTTGGGCGGGTTCACATAGGCAGCGAAGCGTTGCACTATGTTAATCGTCGTGTGAGCCGAAGCCTGGCTGTCCACACCAGAAGCATATTTCTCTGTGCCGGTCAACAAGTGATTTTGCTCCTCTGCTCTTTACTATAGAGCGCTCCGTCTCTCTCTCTCTCTGTGTGTGTTTAGACACAACATGTGGAATAAGTACGTAATTTAAAACCCACAATCACAAACAGCAGTGACACTCAGCTATTTCTTATAAACATAGTGGATGGATTTCGAAATTTGATTGGGGGGAGAGACTGGGAAGGAATCGGAGGAATCAAAACTCCGGGAGAACAGCAGGGAGAGAAGGGAAGGAAGTTAAAGGTGTTCGTGGGATGTATATTTTATCATTTTATCAGAATCAGATCATTTATATCACATATAATATATCATTTACATTGTTTATGGTAGGTTATCAGTGTGTTTTCTGCCAGATTCACTCGCGGCACGCAGAGATAATAGACCAGACGTCAAAACTTAGCTTCCGCATACTATGTGAACCCGGGGTTAGGCCTTTGGTTACAAGGATACAATGGGTTTTTTTTTCCTCCAGTAATCTAAATTGCATGCACACAGTGCACACTAATAACTGTCCTTTGTAAACTAAATCAGTTCCAATGAGGAAACTGCTTCTCATTTTTGAATACTGATAAGATAATGTGGTCAACAGCTGCTCAGTACCTGTGCCTGTGTGTAGCCTAGCATAGGTTCGAGCATAGCCACCCTCTTGCGATACTGCAGGGCGTTGAGGGCGCAGTAATACTGCAGTGAGGCCTGGTGCTGCTTCCTTCTGGTGTAGGCCACCTCCTTCACCAAGTCTGACTTCAGCTGTCCAGACAGGAGAGGGTTAAACATGCAAATATATATTTAGAAACGTGTCCAGCATAAACTCTCTATCAAGCTCTGCACACACACCCACACACACACACATATGCAAACACTTGTCCTACTCTCACACAAGTACAAATAAGCAACACAGTCGTATTATCTTATCCAGGAGGAATGTCGACACATTTCATTGGAAGCAAATACCAGAAGAATCTTATCTTCACAGCCATTATAGTGCGCGGTGTTGTTATAGTCTTACTAAAACAGTGCAGTCCGGCAGAAGTGGAAGACTCAATTCTGTCTATTTGTATTTCAAATGCTAATAAAACACTCCCACTGCATTACCAGAGTGAGTATTACTGCCCTGTAAGGCCTTTTACAGTTTGAGATCAATGAGAAGCTTTTTCAGTAAAGCTAAGAAAGCACCTTGAAGTCACTCTTACCTTCTCACTCTCCTTCTTCTTGGGCAATCGGCTGTATTTGACCATCGCTGCCTCGTGCTCTGCAGGAGAAGAGAGAGAAAAGACATGAGGATCAGATAGTAACTGCAAACTATAATTGTTTTCTTAAATATATATTAGGATTTGTACTTACCATCAGTGGCGATGCCAAATATTTCCTTCAGTGTGCTTATCTCTGAAACATACAATGTATAGTAGGTTTTGTTAGAATATCTAAAATAGATCCAGACCTTTAAAAGAAAATTGCTTTAAGGAGATAACTTAAGCTGTGGTTGTAGAATTTATATTTTAGAAATGTTGATGATTAGCTTTGTTTTGAAAAGCTCTTTGCTTTAATATTGTAAACACTATTATTCAGGGGAGGTGGAAGATGGTGGTGCAACTTCTTTGCACGGATGCAAAATCAGAAAATTACACAATATTATTTGACATTCAGTAATCCCAGTAGACCACTTACACACCACAAACTGACAATAACTGCACTATACTGTATACTGACTGTGCAATATCATTACTACTCAGGTGTAATTCATACTGTGCAATATTTTCAGGTGGAATTTAACTTCATTCTCACTGTGCAATATAATTTTTCCACTTGTGCAATTGTGTTAATAGTCTGTTTATTGTCAATACTGTATATACTGCGCCTATTTTTATACTTCCTTCTATTTAAATAGTTCATATTTTGTTTCACTTTGTTTAGCTCTTTTTTTACTGTGTTAGCTGATACTTCTTGTTTTCTGCACTTTCTCCTTTGCTGCTGTACACTCTGCACTTTTCTTATTTTATCTTAATGCGCTATTTCACATTTCCCACACAGTTTAACAGAGGTGATAATCTGATTGCCCACTCCTCAACTTGTTGTTATACTGCTCAATTCGCTGTTTGTATGCCCAGTCAATTTGGGTAACACAGTTATGTTTAGCCCAATTTTACTGCATTGTCCTGCTACTTTCATGTTTGGTAATCCTCTCAGAAAGATGCGTGACATCCTGAGATCCTGAAATCTTCTACTTGGCCAGCTGCATCCGAATCCGAATGACACAAACAGGAAGCAAAACAGCTTCTCCTCTGACAACCTAGCAGTTACCAGTAAGCCATTTTCTCCTTGGCTCAAGTGTATTTTTGGCATCATTGGGCAAAAATCCCATAATAACCTTTCAGCATATTGTAATTCAAGTGTTCTGAGAGATAACTAGACTTCTGCTCCTCCTCATGGCTCTGTTTTCAGGCTTTAAAAAATCTAGCCCGTGACGGGAGACTTTGACCAATCACAGGTCATTTTAGAGAGAGAGAGCGTTCCTATTGGCTGTGCTCCGGTCACCAGATTTCACAATGGCGGCGGCGTCACAAACGTTCTCATTTTCCAGCTAAACCGTGCCCTACAAGATGATTCTGAGAACACCTGAGGAGAGAAATAGACATTAACGTAACAGAATATTGATTCACATTTGATCAGCGCTGCCTAGTTTGACCGTTCGGTCGGAGTTCAGAGTGATTGACAGCCGGCTCTCATAGACGGCAGCTGGACAGCAGACCTCAGATCCGCTCTTACTGCTTGTTTTCCTCCGGTCTGTGAAATCTTGCAGATGCCGTTAGGAGCACCGGAGGACACAGAGGCACGTGATTTTTTCCAGGTTATCTGTTTCATGTACTACTGTCAGGATATAGCGACCGTTTTATAAAAATGACTTTATTTAATCATATTTGCTCCAATCTCGCCTACTTCATTAACTTATTCTCTGTCGCATCTCACTTTTATAGCACACAGATTTGGATCTAGTGACCTATAGGGGTTAATGCGTTGACCATGAACCACAACATCCCCGGTTTGAGTGTCGCTGGGGACCTTTGTCATTCCCTCTCCTCATTTTGTGTCATGTCTCGACTATTAACTTGGTAATAAAGGCATAAAATACTTTAAAAAAAAAAAGTTTTCTGATAAGTTTTCAGTGTGTGTGTGTTTGTGTGTGTGTGTGTGTGTCACTACCTGTAAGGTCTTTCTCTCGGAACTGGATCAAGGGGAAAACCATGCTGTCGGCCATCTGGTTGGCGAGCTCAGAGTGGAGCGAGTTCAGCTGAACCACAAAAAAAGACATTATACAAAAATAATCAAGCACTGCACAAGGACACAAAGGGAAGATGTACCCCTCGCCAAACATCTTGAAGGGATTTCAATTTATTTTTATACGTACAGTACAGTGACATTTGCTGGTTATTATTCTTGCAGCAAGCTGGAAAGTAACATTTTGAGTGAAATGGGTGCATAACTGCAGACAAAGCCTCTGCTACATCATAAAAAATCCCATATTGGGGGAACAGTACATTTCTTGAAGAACGTAATAAAACCTTCTGTTTACTCCGATATTGGGAAAACAGGGCACACATATCGCACACACACACAAGCAAATCCTGCTATAATTCTCTCTGCTTATCAACACACTCCAGCAGTTAACAAGATGTCATACAGGTTAATCTAAGTGATTTAGCAGGTGCTAAAGTTCACAGGATTAGGTGCAGCATTAGGCCTAATTCTCATTGTGAAATGAGTTCCCCCTCTGTAAATCATGAGGTAAAGGTCACGCAAACAATCAACCTGCGTCCTCTGTGCATATGCGTGTGTGGACTGATGTGGTCTAAATCCTGTTGAGTGCTGACTGGGCAGGCTTGTGGACCCCTGCCATGTCTGACAGAGACAAGCCCATCTGTTTTGTCTATATACCTACACACCCCTCCTTCATCCATCCATCCATCCATTCACCCACCGCTGCTTCCCTCCAGCCATCCATCCGGTGCGATAGTAATCACATCCACCTCACCGTTTCCCCTTTTAGCGTCGGTATAGAATCAGTACTGGTCTTACAGCGAGGATAATACTCAAGTCTTTTCACTGAGGTAATTTTCAGCAGCGTGCTCGGGGAGCGCAGGTGCAATTTCCTTTGTAACATGATAAAGAACCAACGAATGACCGTGCAGTAGTTTATCATCCCCTTGCTTCTGCCGTGAGTGCACACACACACACACACACACACATAAAAAAAAAAACTAAACTGCAACTTACCTCCACTACAGTTTTGGCAAAGTTCTGCAGCGTGGTGATTACCTCTTCATCACCTTTTCCAAGGGCAAAATTCTTGACGGAAAAGGAAGAAGAAGAAGAAGAAGAAGGGAGGGGGAACGAGTTTAAACCATGAAACTGCATGATGTAGCATAGATCTGGCCTGTACTAAAAAAATAGCCTTTTCTGCCAGGATGCCTGGCACATCCGTTTCATGGAATAAGGCCAAAGATGCTAATAAACTCCATGCTGGGATGCTGAGTTTAAGCCTTGATTAAAGGAGCTAACAGTGCATCCATTACAGGTCATTGCATTTTTTACCACCCAATATCCACTCTGCAATCCAGACTGTGTTCCACCAAAGTCAACTGATGCACATACAGTATTTTTCTTTTTTTGGCATGATTTAATAGAGCTTCTCTGTTGTCTTCAGCAACTAAATTGTTGTTGGCTGCATAAAACAAGACCCCATGATAGATTACCAACAGAGAGGCACGTCTACTTCAAGGTTATTCCATGCACAGAGATTTCATTAAGACACACCTGCAAAGACGAGGTGTGGCAGGCAGACACGATGCAAACTCACACATGGAAAGAAAGTTCAAATGAAAATGAAAATCTGATGTGAAAATGTTTTGAGGGAATATCGTTTGAAGATTGCGGTTTTGTTTTTACTTCACACTTTACATGTTCAATGCGGTTAACAAACTAGACTCTAACTGGCAACCTTCCAGTCACAAGCTTCTCCAACCTTTAAACTCCATTACCCCAGAATACAATACAGCTCAGGACCAGATTCTCTCTGCAGAATAATGGTGGAGAATAACGTGTAAAAGGTTCACTTGGAACCCAAACGTTGGTTAAAACAAATTGTGAGTAGTGTCTTCCAACAGCAGTGTGCAGGATTTTCTCCATTCAATCAACTTTCTTGTTCAACTGCATTGTGCCTACACCCAAGAATTCTGCTAATGGGACTATCCAAGTAGTTAAATCAAACTATTGTCTTAATCTGATTACTCTGTATTTGTGTGCATGCATGTTAACATAGTCAGTGTATAGCTGGAAATATTCATATTTCATTAATTTTTCTCTATAATTTCACTTGAAACTGTTGTGTTAATTTTGTACTAGAGTTCTTAATTAAATGAGAAAATACTTTTCATTTGTCCAGTATTTAATTATTCAAACAGGAGTATACATAAATAGGCTTTATACCATGTGATTATTTCATATTTACTGCATTTATTGAATTACCAGAAAACACGGCATACATATATCATTATGAAGATATGAAAAGACCTATAACGGGACAGAAGATTTTGGCCATATCGCCCAGTCCTAAATAATAGGTGTGTCTTTTTTTGTTTTGTTTAGCACATTAGCAGAGTTACTTTAATCATTTCACCCACGCTAGCTATGGTAATACAAGTTTGCAAAAAAAGGCCACTTTACAACTGACAAGCATATCAACCATTTTTGGCAACTACTATCTTCTCATATCTGGATTATGGTGGCTGGCCCGTCAGAGAACAATGTTCAGAGAAACTGCAGTAGGAAAATCCTGAAACAATAAAAACTACCCATACACTTACTTTCTTTTCATAATCCAGAAGTTGCTTTGAGAGCTGCTCTGTGGCCAATCCCATCTCACTCTGTAGGAGACAGATAGAGGAGAAAAAAAGCAAAGTTAACGGACTGGCTTACTCAGGATTTGTCCGTGTAGCTTCTACATTTGTCTTTCACTGTTTTGCCCTTGAAGGAATAAAAGGAAAATAAATGGACAACAGGTGAATCAGGGTTCACATGAAAACTGAAATTCCTTTGAAAAAGCACAAGGTGATGGGTTATATAAATGCCAACTCTACCGGTGAACAATTATTGGTTCAGAAAAGGTCTGACGTCACGTTACATAAGCTGTGTATGTTTTCAGGGAGAAACATGAAGCATTTATTGTGCACGTTGCTCAATTTGGCATCATCTCCTACAGAGAACAAAGAACAGCAAAGTCAAAACTATCTACACCCTGACAGCACGAGCAGAGTTTCACACTACTCACTGCACATCACACTTTACGGAGTAAATTGTACAGAAAAATGGCACAATGTAACACGACTTGAGCTGCAAAACTGAAGGTTTCTCTGCTCTTCTTACAAGAGACTTCAGTACGTAATGTTTCATTCATCAGTTTGCATTTTTGAGGTTGCAGATATAATATCCTACTTTGGTATTTGTCTATCCCAGGGGTCAGCAACCTTTACTAACAAAAGAGCCATATTAGGCAAAAAAAATATAATAATCTGTCTGGAGCAGAAAAACATTTGAGCATTGTGATGAAGGTAACACAGTTTATAGTCTAAGTATATAGTATATAAGTCCAATGCAGTGAATGCATTATTTTGGCCACATTGAGGGGGAAAAAAAATTGGAGATTTCCAGAATAAAGTAATAATATTAGGAGAATAATGCCCTAACTTAACAAGAAAAAAAGTTGTAATATTACGATAATAAAGTCATAACTTTATGAGAATAAAAGAAAATAAACGTAAAATTACTACTTTATAATATTAGGACTTTATTCTCATAATATTGAGATTTTTGTTCTCGTAAACCTATGACTTTATTTTCATAATATTACAACTTTTTTCTCGTAAACTTATGACCTTTTTCTCGTGGTATTATGACTTTACTCTTGAAATCTCAGATTTATTTATTTTTCCTCAATGTGGCCCTAATACTCCGTCGTACCATCGTACCATAGACCTACAACAATGATAAATAAAAATTAAAATGTAAACAAAAAACAGTTATTCATTTCCATTTTTAAAAATCCACAGGGAGCCACCGGAGAGGAGCTGAAGAGGCTCATGTAGCTCTAGAGCCGCAGGTTGCAGACCCCTGGTCTATTCAAAAGCACCATCTTCTCTTCAGTGCAAACCAAATCACTGCTCTATAGTAGTTCCATAATGCAAATGTTTAACCCCAAATCATCTTCAAACCAGGCAAATCAAGTTAGAACAGAACACGTGTGGCTGATTAACAGAGTCACACACAGCTAAGGGAACAGAGTGTGCTGCGTATATGTGCATCTGTTTGTGTTTTGTTTTTAGTACCTGGGCTCCGAACACACGCTGCATCGACTGTAGCAGCTGGTTGGTGTAGTCTGTAAGCATCCCAGCATCTTCCTCAAACACACTGAGCAAGGAGCGAGTCTGTGAAACAAAACGTTCATTTGATGAATATGGCAACAGGACGACCAGTCTGTCTTACTTTATAACAATAGTCAGGTGGCCCATATGAACACTGAAACAGGTTTTACTTGCTGGAATCATTCCTACTGTTTAAAGGTCCCATATTGTAAAAAGTGAGATTTTCAGGTCTTTTACATTATAAAGCAGGTTTAAACCTGCAGTAGTCAGTATATATTTTTGGCATCATTGGGCAAAAATCCCATAATAACCTTTCAGCATATTGTAATTCAAGTGTTCTGAGAGAAAACTAGACTTCTGCTCCTCCTCATGGCTCTGTTTTCAGGCTTTAAAAAATCTAGCCCGTGACGGGAGACTTTGACCAATCACAGATCATTTCATTGAGAGAGCGTTCCTATTGGCGTTCCTTCACCAGATTTCACAATGGCGTGACAAACTTTCTCATTTTCCAGCTAAACCGTGCACTACAAGATGATTCTGAGAACATCTGAGGAGAGAAATAGGCATTAACGTAACAGAATATTGATTCATATTTGATCAGCGCTGCCTAGTTTGACCGTTTGGTCGGAGTTCAGAGTGATTGACAGCCGGCTCTCATAGACAGCAGATGGACAGCAGACCTCAGATCAGCTCTTACTGCTTGTTTTCCTCCCGTAAGTGAAATCTTGCAGATGCCGTTAGGAACACCAGAGGACACAGAGACACGTGATTTTTTTCAGGTTATCTGTTTCATGTACTGCTGTCACCATATAGCAACCGTTTTATAAACATAACTTTTTTTTTTTAAATCATATTTGCTCCGATCTCGCCTACTTCAGCTTTAACTGAATAAATAGGAAAAAATAATCAGCAGATTAATCAAAAATGAAAATAGTTAAAATAAAATAGTTAGTTGCATCACTAAATCATACGGAGGTGTGTATTAGTCTTGGGCCAACAACTCATCATCCAAATGAGTTTATGTTTTAACCATAAATGACGATCAAATGGGTGTGTTTATCACTTCACAACAATTCAGGTGGAGCTGGGCATATTGTAATTGTGTCAAATGTTCCTTTTTGTACACTTGTATATACTGTAGTACCTAAATTAAAAAACAAACACAATCTGAGGTTTGGTGGTTATAAAGAAGAAAGAAAAGAGGACATACTGAGTGAAAGAAATGAGAGTATCTGCAGTACGCAGAGGCACATTATGGAAGTAGAGCTTTCAAGTGAAACTAAAAGGCACAATGATTTTACTACAGGCTGGCTATGCAAACATGGGAAAATCCTGTCTGGGTGTAGTTTTATTTCCATAAACAGGTGCAGCAAGGCAGGCAGGGCAGATACGGCAGAGGGGGAACACACCCATCGGCTTAGAAAGTCTGTTTACACTTCACTCCAGTTGACTTTCGCCACACAGTAGGATTAAGAGCCATTTCACACCAGAATATGGAATATTGTCAACCTCGGTTGTGTTTACATTTCACTGTAACAAGACATATTTCTTGTTAGGTGAAACTGCATTTTGAAGCAGTAAAAGAGAGAAATAACCCTCCAGCATGGGGTGCACTTAAAGCAGAACCATCAAAGAGGTCAGCCCTATTTGGAGGGGGAATAGTGATGCAACAGACAACAGCAGTAAATACAGGCTGCAGTAGATGTGCATGCATGATAGCAAAGACTGCATTCTACTTCTCCTTCAGTGATATCCATGCATGAGGCCTAACTTTCATACTGCTGCACTCCAGACCTATAAGCATCAAACAACATATGGTATTCACTACTGACAGCTTCCCACTGCTGCTGCTGCCCTGTTGCAAAGCTATTGACTGCAATTCCAGCATCCAGATAGTCCGATAATGGAAACCCCTCCCACATTATGTGAATCAGGCCCAGTTCAGCTCCAGGACCGGGTTTGAGCCCCAAAATCTAACTTCATACGACATAGGAACATAAAACAGATTGCAGGAGAGTGCTTGTGGTTGAGCTATGGTCGAGACATCTTTCACGGTGATGTGGCTAGCCCTGTTTGGGGGGGGGTAAAGAGTGATGCAACAGACAACAGCAGTAAATACAGGCAGCATTATAGATGTGCATGCAAGATAGCAAAGACTGTATTCTACTTCTCCATCACTGATATCCGTGCATGAGGCCTAACTATCATACTGCTGAACTCCAGTACTATAAGCATCAAACAACATATGGTATTCACTACTGACAGCTTCTCACTGCTGCTGCTGCCCTGTTGCAAAGCTAGTGACTAATACATACAGGCTGCATTAGATGTGCATGAATGATAGCAAAGACTGTATTCTACTTCTCCACCACTGATATCCATGCATGAGGCCTAACTATCATACTACTGCACTCCAGACCTATAAGCATCAAACAACATATGGTATTCACTACTGACAGCTTCCCACTGCTGCCCTGTTGCAAAGCTATGTCCGGTAATGGAATCCCTCCCATTACATTATGTGAATCAGGCCCAGTTCGGCTCCAGGACTGGGTCTAAGCCCCTAGATCTAACTTCATATTTCATGAGAACATAAAACAGATTGCATGAGAGTGATAGTAGTTAAGCTATGGTCCTGATATCTCTCACAGTGATCACAGCTAGCTCAGTAACAGCAGTATATGAGGAGGGAGGAGCCCAGCTGAGACACAACAAACACAACACACAGACACATAAACGCAGATAATTATGATTAGCAGGATAAACTACAGCTTTGTTTATAGCCTGAAGGTGCAGCCACTCCTCTCTAATGACTACATTCACATCACAGTGTGTTAATTTAAGATTACAACAACAACAGGATGGTGTTTTGTCTTGCTAGTAAGCTAACTTCAGAGCTCCTGACGTCTTTATATTGTGACAGTTTGTGTCTTTAAATGTGATTAAAACCCTCAAACACAGGCCTACCTGAGGACTGTCCTGCAGGGCGTCCTCCAGGAGCAGTTTGTGATGAACGGCCGGCATCTTGTTAGCGGTGGAAGAAGAGAAGAGGAGGAAGAAGAGGAGGAATGGGAGCTTGAATTATTTAGACTCTGTTTCCCAGAGGCCTTTGCGCGGGTGAGAGGGAACACGTAGGAGCTGGAGGCGGAGCCAGTATGACGTCATCCACAGCAGCTGTTCAGAGCAGAGCAACTATAGTAAAACAGCTGGATACACACTTTAAATCAGAATCAGACTTTACATTTGCTTTGGTTTTGTTGGTGCAAGTAAGCAGTATAATAACAAAAGAATAGCTAAAAACGTTAGAATAAAATAAGAATACAAAAATTCTACCAATATACAAAATAAGCTATAAACTAAAATAAACATGATATAAACTAGATATTTTGACGGTTTTATATTTAATTAAAATCTTTTCTGATGATTTGTTTTATAGCAAAGCTTGTGATGTGCAGTAAGCGGCTGCTTTATACTATTAAAGTAGATGTAAGCTAGGTCGTTTATCATTTCAGTATCAACAGTGACCCCACATGGACATTATGAAGAACTGCACAGTTTAATTTCAAAATAAGATATTCATGCCTTTATAACAATACAATACTATTTTAAGGTCAAAGGATACCACATATCAAGAATATGAGGTTGAACAAAGGTTGAACAGTAAATATACTCCATTGCAATTAAAAGTTCTACTTTATAAATGTTATGTAAAAGTTGCACATGTAAATGTGCAATAACACGTTGGTCACTTTTGTGTCACTTTTGCAATGTAAATACTGTAAATCTACTGTTAAGAATATGTGCAATAACATGCTGAGCACTCTGTGCAATAATTATATGATGCTGTGCTTATATGATGCTTGTTTTGTAGTTTTAGTTATTTCTGTCCACATGCAGTATATAATACATATCCGAGAAGTACTATAAGCCTTTTAAAATCACATCTATTTACTAAGTCCTGGAGTTAGTCATCATCCAGCTCTTGTCTTGTTTTGTCTCAGTCACAATTGTCTAATTATAAGCAGAGCATGTGATGCACTGAATATTGTCGGAGCTACTGGCTCTCTAATGACTTCACACTTCTTACAAAGGCTGCACACATCCGGGAAAAAAAAAAAATCCCTTCCTTGACTGACCTCATCCTGGATGATAAATTGAGATGTTGTGTGCTCCAAATGTCAGATATTCTTTAACGGACTGTGTTCTTTAAAGGTCCCATATCGTGCTCATTTTCAGGTTCATACTTGTATTTTGTGTGTCTACTAGAACATGTTTACATGCTGTAATGTTAAAAAAAACCTTTATTTTCCTCGTACTGTCTGCCTGAATATATCTGTATTCACCCTCTGTCTGAAACGCTCCGTTTTAGTGCATTTCAACAGAATTGGCAACAGTTTGGGTCCATGTTTACTTCCTGTCAGCTGATGTTATTCACATACACTGCAACAGGAAATAAACTGGGGACACATTTAGAATGTTTACGTTTAAAACCCTGTAGTGTTCTAAATATTGTATACGGCTTGTTTCAAACGTGCAATTAGTGAATACAGGCTGTGTGTATTTCTCCGTATATTGAGAGTTTTGATAGTTTAACAGTATTAATAAAGCACCTAAACCTACTTTATAATATAAAAGACCTGAAAATCTCACTTTTTACAATATGGGACCTATAAGTAAAACAGTCTGTAAAGTTATCTTCTAGCTTTGGAAATTACTTATTTTCATAAATGGATTAAAAATGTGGGTCATTTTTTCAAATAAGTATGTTTCAGGGTGGATTTTCCTTGAAAGAGAGCAATATTTTTGAGGGCTGACACCTAATACAAAATATAATAGAGTCAATAAGTGTATTGGGAGTTTAACTGTAATAGTGATGCCATATTGATAACACTGGAGTTAAACAAGGATTAGACGTGAAGTATGTTGTTTCATATTTTTTACCAATATTTTTTGTCAGTATCAGAATAGTTTAAGTTGCCACATAAAGTATATTTTATATATTTATATGTTGGGTAAACTTATATATCACCTCATAACTTCTATTAAAGAGATAAATTCAAGTTGTTTGGGGCCTCCATCCTAACGCAACCTTAATCTAATATGAAGTTTTAAGAGCTTTTACTTAAAACAAGTGTACAATGAACTGAACTATAGTAATTTCACCTGTTTCCAAGGCAATCTAATGTATTTTGAGGACCTGCAATAAAACCTCCTTGTTAAGGAGATAACTTTATTATCTCAGGATAATGTCACTTAAAAGATGTAACATTGAAATCGTCTCCGTTATTTGACTTTATCCAAGACATTTTAGGTTTCAATAATAGTCTAATTGTCGTGTTAATAAGACGGTCGTGTCTTGTTGTGTTGTGTCTTGATAATGCAGGCAAGCCGTGACAAGCAGTGCGTCCTCATCAAGCTCCCAGGCAGCCAGAGCAGGAGCACATTCCTTCCTCCCCAGTGGACTTGTGTTGTTTAATTGGCTAAGTTCATGGCTCTAAATTAGATAAGGCAATTCAGTCGTGGCTTTGTTTGCTGGCTCGGCTATAAGTCTGTCCTATAAAAAGAGATGCTCGATGTCAGTGGAACTAACCTGGATTTAACAAAGCAGTGATTCAGCTGACGGAGGAAACACACCTTCAGGAGAAAGTGGAGAAGAATTGTTAGAGTGCAAAAGCTCATGTGAGTGGGACAGTATAGGCCGACATCTTACAAGTACACGACATTACAAGTCAATTATTGTACACTTTGTAGAAAAGCTGCTATACAGCTGCTGCTGGGGGTAATGTCATTAGTTTTGCAGGTATTTAGTCATAAACCAAAGTAAAAACAAACTAAAAATTTGACCTGATGATGGCACCAAATGAAAAGTGAATGTGTAGTTTCATATTTCGCTGCAATCCATCTAATAGTTTAGACATTTTACAAAAAAAAAACAAATGTGAATCTCATAGTTGTGCTACAAAAAAGTCACAAAAGACAGTAGGATTCATCCTATGGAGTCCATAAATGTCTTTAGAAACTTCTTATAATCCGAATCTGAATCTGAAAAAGTAGTTGACATATTACAAAAACGTATCCTAAATTTAAAAAAGTCAATTTGCCGTTTGCCGAGATGGAAGAGTCTGAGGTGTAGGACATCCCGCCTCAGGAACAGCACGTACCCTGATGCTATTAGGCACCTAAACTCTACAGTAATGCACAGGCTCTTTGCAGGAGGTAATTAAGCTCCAGCCAACATGCACTTTAGGAATGCTTTGCACTAGATACTTTAGGGGAAGTTGCAAGGCTCTTCACAGTATTTTAGCATTTTAGGATTTTATTGGTTTGAATGATTGTATAAATGTATGTGGTTGTCTCCTATGTAAACTATGTTTTTTTTTTATATGTATGTGCTTTTGTCTGTTTTATTGAGCACTGCATTGAAACAAATTCCAATCAACTGTGGGTTGACATGGCAATAAAAAGTATTGAGTATTGAGGTTGTTGGGCAGCGTGTCTCCTGAGAGTTTTTGCAAGTTTTTGCAGATCAGATTTCACAATTTATCTAATTTAATTTATACAACAGGGCCTACGTGTCAAACAATGCCTTGTAGCGGCAGTTTTGCACGTGTAGGGCTGCCCCTAGTGGCCAACACGAGCTTAAGAGATTTTAACGTTTTGTTCTACGACATGAAATAGGCCAGGATCCGAAATGTCCCACTCGTGAATTTTGAAGCTTTTACATGTCTTAAAAAAGGCGGTTGCTAGCAAGTGGCTAAATGAGACTATTAAACGCCATCACGCCAAACACTAGTCTGCCGTCTGGTGGTGACGTGAAGTCATGTAACCGTGGTGAAGTTCGTTTATAGCCTAACGTTAGCTTACTTCTGCTCATTGCATTTGCGCTTCATTTGTGGAGATCATCTTGCTGAACAAAACGTGTAAGTATCATAAACGTTTGTTTGCCACAGAGTTTATTTTCTGCAATAATCCCAAAACCTGATGGAAGAATCCCATTGGCTTTTTGTCGAGGGAACCAGGGTGATGCTAACTTCCTGGTTGGCCTATAAAAACACGCCATCCCTGAATCGCTCTGTTATGACGGGAGTAAAGGAGGAAGTCAGGTGACGATGAGAGCGAGATCGTCTGTGTAGAGAGGAGGTTGTGGTGGATGGATGGATCAAACAAACACAGGACTTTCACCTATAAACTACAGTCAACGTGGACTTATTTTAAGATACGTAGATAAGTAACATACTGACGTCATGTACATAACGTACTTTCGTAAGTTATGTAACAAACATATAACCATGATCGTTTCCTAAACTTGACCAAGTAGTTTTGTTTGAATTCCCATTTACCACGTGTTGAAGGATATCAGACTACCCTGCACGTTGAATGACGCGTAAGGGATGCGTTAAAAAGTGATGCAAAGGGGTCGTGACCGATAGTCAGTTACGTGACGAGTTGTGAGTGAGAACGTGTCGGTATACGAGTCGTTCCAGGAATTTAGCTATGGAACATGATTTCATTTACTAGTAAACAGCATCTCGTGAGAGCCTGTACGGGGACCTGTGGAAACCACAATGAGCCGCTCTTTGTTTTTCCACAAGAAAACACAGACGGGGAAATTCAGATATTTGTTTGGAGGCTTTGTCAGAGACGGACCATGAGTCACTGAAAACTTCTCATAAGAATTTTAAAATCAAAAAACAACATCATAAGATTACACCACTGACTGTATGTCATCCTGCCGTCTAAACTGCCCTCATATGACTCGCGCTAATCTCGTCACAGCGTGACTGAGGAAGAGGAAGAGATTGAACCGGGGTTTATTGGGGTCTTTTCGCTGACCCACGCGTGATCCCTCGTGGTTTCATTACAAAGCCTCTCAACTTCTCACTCAGTGACTGTCAAGAGCTCAAACAAGTGTGTGCGTGTGTGTGTGTACCATGAATAAAGGTCCTCTTTGTTTCAGCACACAAAGACAACTTGAGGATTTTACAGGATGTCACACACACACGAACACGCACTGATATATTGATGCCCCTTAAATGTATTTCATTTTTTTCTCCCCACCTTT
>CAKALG010022914.1:0-16621 GCA_916700815.1 Helicolenus hilgendorfi
GGTTTTGGTGCTTCCATGTAGTTTATATGCGAGCACGCATGGGACACTGGTGATTTATACACGGGGTTACAAACAGTCCCTTTAACCCTTTAATTTTTATTTTTTATTTTTTATTATTTCTTATTTATTTCATTTTTATTTATGTTCGTTTTTTATGTATCCCTTTATTTCCATTATATGTATTAATTACCTACAGTATGTGTTGATTTAATTGTTCTTTGTATTGTTTACAAATTTAAAATAAAGTTTATTGAAAAAAACAAACAAAAAAAAAAAGCTTATGGCTGGGGCCACTTCTTCAAGCACAATCAAATGAAGGATTTAATACAGGCTGTGGTTATAATCAGCATTATTGTACCTTATTGTACCTTGGCATGGTTAAATGGCACTATCTTAGGAGAACGCTGATTGACACTTCCACCGCTGGTGAGGTGTGTGAGAACTTTCTGCTGTTTGAGACTGTTCATCTCTGATGTGATGGCGGAGCCTCATTCAGCTCAAAAGGTTTTGAGCGCAGTTGGACCAGAGAGAGGCCGAGTGGACTGTTATGTTTTGAGAATGGACGAGTAGAGGAGAGTTTAACTACTGGAGCAGATTGTGGAGGACAAAAGCCGTTCAGACAGGTGAGTAACTTCAGATGAGATGGTCAAAAAGTCTCTCCTTGGCTGTAACACGTGTTTGTGGCTGCCATGGCTGCAGAGTTTATCCGTAGCTCTTTTTATTTATTGTTGTTCATTTTGTTTGATTGAGATAGTTTAGTCTCTTGTGGTTAATTCTAGTGAAGCTACACCATGGAAGGCAGTGGTGTGTGTTTATATAATTTATAATCAGTCCTATGCACCGACTGCAGAGTGCCCATTTGGACATAAGGAGTCTTGTTGCTGATGTTGGATTTAAATTCCATAATAGCCTTTCAGCATATTGTAATTCAAGCAAAACTAGATTTCTGCACCTCATCATGGCTGTGTTTTCAGGCTTTAAAAAAATCCAGCCTGTGACAGAAGACTTTGGCCAATAACAGTTCATTTCAGAGAGCGAGTGTTTCTATTGAACGTTCTTATTGGCTGTGCTCCGACTGGTGGGCGGTGCTTGTTTTTTTCCTCAAGAGATCTCAACATGGTGGCTGGCCGGGTCACAAACTTTCTCATTTTACAGCTAAACAGTACACTACAAGATGTTTTTGTATAGTTTTGAGGTGAGAAATAGGCATTACAGTAACAGAATATGTATTCATATTTGATCAGCGCTGCCTAGTTTGACCATTTGTTCAGAGTTGGTGAGTGATTGACAGCCGGCTCTCATAGACGGAAGTTGGACGGCAGACTCCGGATCAGCTCTGACTGCTTGATTCCTCCAGTCTGTGAAATCCCACAGATGCCGTTAGTAGCACCGGAGGACACAGAGGAACATGGCTTTTTTTCACCTGTCTCATGCACTACTGTCAGGATATAGTTACCGTTTTATAAAAATATTTTTTTTTATCATATTTGCTCCATTTCTACCCACTGCTGCTTTAAGTACATTTTTACACAAGAATGTTTACTTGAGTAAAATGTCTTAAAGTAATAGCAGCTTACTTTTACTTGAGTACAATATTCTAGTACTCTTTCAACCTCTGGTTCCATCCTCTGATAGAAACACATGTTAATCAGTGTTGTCACTTGTCCCGTTTTTTGAAATTCCAATAAAATGTGTGCAAAAACAGAACTACCTGCTCTGCCCTGTTGTACTGTCAACAGTGACTGCACTACTGCCAACCATCTGGGCACCAAAAGCCCTGCCTGAAGCGAAACAAAGCCCAGCTCCACTTCCAAAACACAGCATCAGTTGGCTGAGTTGGAAAACGTTGCACTTTCAATTTATGAACAATCTGAACCGGGGTCACTTGTGGCATCACCTGGACATTAAAAGGACATGGACCAGACTGTGGACAATGAGGTCTTCTGTGTGACAGAACACTTATATTTCCAAACACATTCACTCTTAACATTGGAGGGTCTGGTGTCAGGAAGAAATGTCCCAGCCCTGGAGTGACATTCAACTGTTTGCCTCAACCGATGTCTGCTCAAGTGGCAGCATTGGTCACAACCGCGTATTCTGTGGCACCCACTTGACACCCAATCACAAGGCCTCCTTTTTTGCATGATCATCCAGTGAATAGCAAGTCAACGAAGCTGTTTCAATTATCTGACTAAAAAAAATTGCAATGAAAGAAAAGCCAGTGAAAGAAAAGCCAATGCCAGATCGCGAGCAGCCCCTCCTCTTTCACTCAGTGTACAGCCGGTGTTTCGCTTAAACCAAGTGGCCGTGTTAACTGGTGTCTCTCAGCTGAATTCGTTGTGGTTGCTCGTAGTGAGGCAGCTGTTGAAAACACGGACAGAAAGCCTTGAATTTTACTTTTATCAATTTTTTAATAAATACCTCTGTTTATTAGCTACACCAACAATTTACAGAAGTTACTACGAGCACACAGATGCATTTGGTTGAAAGTCACCAGATAACATGAAACTCCGGCGCATTGCACAGAGGAACAGAGGCCTACTTTCCACTAGCTGCTTATAGGTTAAGATAAAAATCATGGCAGAAACAAACAAAGCAGATTCTTTTTCATACTGTCAGTCAGATAAAAACTGGCATCAGGGCCTCATACAGACCGAACTTTGTCTCTGCTCTCCATTTCAGTGATCAACAGCAGGACCCGTCGTCTCCTGCTGGAATCATCAGAAGTAAGCTAATTTCCAATTTTGGTCCGTAGAGGCCTATTACAGTATTATTGTTTATTGGGTATAGATTTTGTTGGGTGTACAATTGGATTTAATGCTGATGTTGCTGCGTCTGCCATCTGTGTGTGCGTGTGTGCGTGTGGTTTATGTGGCCGCCGTGCCAGGCTATGTTAAAGTGTCATTTTATTAATGTTACTGGGTTGACTGACGCTTGATTAATGATGTTGCTGTTGCGTCTGTCAGCTGTGTGTTTGTTTGAATATGTGGCCGCCGTGCCAGGCTGTGAGATACTGTTAATGTTGGTCTTGTTGGTGCCTGTAACATAACGCTACCTCTGATGATGTATCGGCCTTAAGGCTTTTACTGTATGTTTAAACTGTGGTGCATTCAGGCAAGTATAGTTCTAATGGCCTATTTTGGTTGTGTTTCAGAACCTATTAAGTAGCATATGATTGGTCTTGGATGGGCTAGGCTATTTTTTCTGTGCCCACCCACACTGTGATTTCTGCCTATACGCCACTGATTGGTCATTTGATGAAAAGTAAGGCAGCACACAATATGCAGAGGTTTTGGGAGGACGCGCGGGGCAAACTGAGACAGTTTCACCTCACTGTGGCCAAAGCCGGAGTCTGTTTCCTTTCAGTACTTACCATGATTGGCTATGGCACTTCCCACATACTAGCGCCCAGAGCCTGTAGAGAAGTCCTCACCTGCCTGTTAAGATCTGGGGTCTCATTTATAAAACAGTGTGTAGGATCTAAACTAAATGTTGGCGTATGTTCAAATGAGGATATGTACATATGCCAAAAAAATATTCTGATTTATAAAACGTACGCCTGTCAGTGCGCAATTTCCTTTTATAAATCACAAATCAACTTGGAAATGTCCGCACATGGATCAGCCTCAAATCCCGCCCACATTCAGCCATAAATGATGATTGCAAAGCACCTCATGAATGTTTCTGCATAGGTCCATGACAGAGCTAGGCGATCATGCCTGTGTCAATGTCAATGTCAATGTATAGTCTACACAAGGGCAGTCCAAATTAGCAGAATTGACAGAAATTAACAGTTGATTTAGCCTACTAGGAACTATTTGATTTAGATCTGACCCCTGTTGGTGACTTTTAGGGTTAACGTGACTCACAAAACACTCTAAACAAATACATTTGGGGTACTTTAGGTGGCAGCAAAGAAAGCCAGGACATGAAACACTGTACAACAACCTTACAGTAACTGAACCCAGCAGTAAATTGGACTCTGTTTTAGCCCCTGTTTCTCTTTTTCTTCCTCATCTTGTGTTTTATAGCTTGCATTGACTGTACATTTGCATTACGGCCCTTGGCAGTCAGCAGGAATGTGTTGTGTATCCTGCCTGCCCATAGAAGAGCATAAGATACAACTTAACAAAGTTTTATGATAATTTAAGATATTGGCCCTTAATGCCAATAGTGGTCAAATTCTCCACAGGGTACCAATTTGTGAATATTGTGTAGTGAGTTAATATTTTTAAGTAACATAACATCCTAAGCATCACTAAAACAATCACCACTGAAATATACTTTTACAGGATTTTTTTTTTTCTATTATCGCGAAACACGTTCTGCTGTCCCATTTTGGCCTTGTGCTTATTATATATCAAATACAGCTCTTTGCCTTTAAACCATAAATACACAGAGTTTCTGATATGATTAGCTGTTTCATTTAACTGATTCTTGTCTTTCACACTTTGTTCCTGTTACTTGTCAGAGAAAAAAATAATTTTCTCCTTCCCCAGTTGTGTTCATCATGTCCTTGTGTACTTACAGTTGCTGCAGAACAATGGTTTTGGAATAAACCGTGGTAATCTCTCCCCTAAGAGACATCTGAACAAGGAACATTTTTAGTCCCATTTTGGCATTGCATTTCGGTGTTCGGTTCCAGCAGAAATGTGTTTCAGCGTCCTTCCAGCTTGATCATTGTGTAAGGCTCAGTTGCACCCCTGTAAACCCAGCCCACAAAGTGCCGCCGCTGCCAAGAGAAACACAAGTAGACCACCTTTCCTCGCGCACCAACAGCGGATTGTGCTGAGTTCTGTCCAGCTGTCGCCGCCTATCCAAATCAAGGCCTCACTTTCCCTCAACGCAGTTTTCTCCAATCACTGGAGCCGATTACAGACATAGCTCATCAGTTTCACAATGGCACAGGATATGAAGGGACTTAGTTTGTCAGAGGGCAATCAGTGCCAAATGGAGCCCCTTCACGCTTTGGTTCACCCTCGCCCATTAGTTAACCATGATTGTCTCCTTCCTCTAACAAGTGTCCAGCACCCCTTTGGCTCGGAAAACTAACTATGCAAAATATAGAAAAGTAACAGATATGTATGTTAAATACATAAATATGTGATGGTTAAAATGCAAATCTCGATAAGGCATTCTTAGTGTTTGCTTTTTTGTGTCTTCAGTTTTCTTTTCTGCAGAGCTGATACTCAGCATTAGAATAGAAAACACTACCAGATGGTGGACACAGGAGTAATACACATAAACGTAACAGCCTAAATACGACGCCTTCCGAACCATGACTACGGTAATAAAAATGATCTCAGTTTGAGTTCAACATATGAAGAAATTCATTACAACAGCTTTTTCTTTGTCAGACAAGTCACTAACAGATGTCAAGCTAAGTACAAGCGAGTGTGAATTTCCCCCTGAAAATGTCTATATTATGTTTGTGGGTGGAGGTAATTATCGATGGCTTTTCTCCCTGTAGACTGATAAGGTGGCCGAGCTGACAGATGGATTGCTGTGCTCTGCATATCTGGGGTAGGAAACATTGATCTCTGGGATTAATGCTGGCCCCAGAGGACTTGATGGCAGTCAAATACTGTTTCTGTAATTATACATTTACATGGGCTACTATCTGGAAAGGCGCTGACACGCACACTTTAATGTTGCACACAGCTACTCAGGTGGGAAAAGAATAGTTCCCCCCCCGCTCAGTTATTATAATATTACTTTGCGAGATGAAAATGACCAATTCATTCTTCACAAATGCCATGATTTAAGATATTTCCAAAAGATTTACGGTATCTCTTTGTATGCAATCGCATCAAATTTACGATCCCGGGTGAAAACTCAGCACTATACGAAGCAACACCCAATTACTATTTTATAGTCGAAATGGTTTGCTGATATATTGATAAGCTCACTTTGAAATTCGCCAGACTTGTTATCTAGGCTGACCTAGCTGAATCGGTACATAAATTTGTCACGCTCACCATCATTTTTCCAACGACAGCCCGAAGGATTTAAGGCACCTGACCGCTTGGCCATTGCTACAGCAAGCACTGAGATCAAAGAGATGGTTCTCGCAAGCCGGATATTATAATGCTGCGTTTGTCCGGAGTGAATGCAGAGATCAGTGGAGGAGAGTTTGTAATCAGTGCAGAGAAGGTGCCCTCATCCTTCCTACGAGGGGAGGATGAAGCTGTGGGTACTCTGTGGCCTCAGATCCTCACATAAGGATAAAGAATAATATAGTTTTTGGAAATATAACCGTTGACTGACTGGCTGTCTCTTTAGGAAAGAGCAAAAAAGATACACTTAAGTTGTCTCGGGTTTACAAGTAAACTTGATATCTATATATTAAAGCTGGATGATATGGCCAAAATCTTCTGTCCCGATATAGGTAATTTCATACCTTAATAACGATATATATCAGGATAATCTGGTAAATCAGTAATAGTCTGTCTAGTCTATATGAAACAACCACGTGGTAGAGTCCATTTTTGTATACTCTTGTGTAAATTAAATACTTGACAAATGAAAATACTGAGTATTTTCTCATTTAATTCAGAACTTTAGTGCAAAATGAACGTAACATTTAAGAAAAAAAATCATAAATATTTCCATAACTGCACATTTGTTAATCGCGTTGAACTGAGTGGTGAAGTGTGATGTAAAAACATAATGTCAATCTTCAAATCATATGCCCTTAAAAATATTTCACATCAGATCTACTGAGAAATTTAAGTTAGTATCTGTTTGTTATTATCAATTTAGACAATGTAATTGTGTATCACGATATCTCAATATATGTTACAATTCCATTGAAAGACGATAAATGATGGTATTGAATTATCACGCAGCCCTACTATATATATATATCTGACCCGAATGCTTCGACCGTTATATGTAAATATATATATAAGTATGTAATAATAAAGTATAAATCGCCAAATAGCCCATGAAATAAGGAATAATTATTCATTATTCATATTCAAAATTAATTATTATGAGTTATTCTCAGATGGATATCGCTGTTTGTTATCTGTAGAGGTGGGTTTGTGTACAGTAGTGCAGGAGCGGCGCTGTCCTGAAGCTTCAAATACCTTTGAATATTTCTCACCGAAGCTTCAAAGTCCAAAAAAATGGTATTCGGGAGAGCCCTAGCATTTGTATTCATGAACTATAATAAACCATAAACAAACAGCAGATATTTGTGTTCTTCAGTATGTATGATGATTCATTGTGCGTGAATGTACCACACATTCATAAGTCAATTAAGGATAGGTTGTTGCAAAATTAATGAAATTAAATTGCAATTGTAGAATTGTAGCAGTATGAATGCAGAAGAATGGTTTCTCATGATGTACCAGTTCAATCAGGAGAGATAAGTGAATGAAGTAAAGGTAATTGTTTATCATAATAGATGATATGTGATAATAAAGTCTTGACAGAAAGTCTTTGGCACTTATACTCTACAGGGAGATTTTTAATTGGGGGGCGTCTGCCCTGAGCAAGCAGCAAGATAAATCCCCTTACAGAGTCCAGACACTAGTGGTGGTGGTGGTAGTGGCGGATGATTCTGCTGAGACTGGTAGGCAGATGAAATGATGAAGCTGATGAATCTGCTGGGCGGTGATAGGGAGGTGGAGGGCACGTGTAACAGCAGCATGAACGTACCAAAGGCAAAGAGACAATCTTATGAATGAGAAATAAACTACAGGCCTAAGCATGCAGAAGAATAGTCTCCCTGACTGAACTTTCGCTAGAGCTTCATTTGAATAATTGATGTTGGTGTTTGCTTCTATTAATTGGCAGAGGGGCAGCTAACACTGATTCCTGTGAAGGACAATGATGCAGTGGCTAAAGATAAGCCGTCTCAGTAATTACTATTGACATTGCTTTAAAGGTAAGCCATGGACGAGTTCCTGTGGGGTATTGGTCTTCTGTTTTCTCAACAAGTATACAACAGAAGGGAAAAAAAGACAATTAGAACAAGAGTCACATTAAAAGAGATGTACAGAAAAAAATCATTATACTCTGGTCACACTGGTTGTCAGTACAAACTCCTTCTGGACTTGTCACAAGTACAAGTCGATAAATGGACAATCTCGGTCTGACAACAGATAAGCTTCTGGGGACACTGGGCTATATTTCTGGGGTTCCGGTGTAGCCAGCGGATATCCGGGCCAAGACTTCCTTTTCCGTGCGCTACTCATTGTTTACAGTTTGATTAGCAACTTGAGATGCAAGACTGAAGTTGGAGTTGAGAGATGACATGTACGACTCGATTGTTTCATAAGTAGTCAGTTTACAAGATAATTTTAAACCAATAAAAAGTTCCCAGGGCTCCCAGATTGCATTTCGCCCAATGAGTTCCGCCTCTTCGGCTCTCCACGCGTACTGTTTACCTGCATTCAACCAAAGCCTGCTTGAACGTGATTGGTCAATACAACACAGACTACAAATGGAAACCAGAGCGCTTCCGATGACATCTTTTTATAGAGATTAATACATGGATAGATCGGGAGTAACATTTGTCAAAAGTGACTATTCTTTCAAATTTCTATCGATTACACTAATCAAGCAGAGACATACTGTTCGTATATAGGATCAGTTTATTTCTAAAAAGATGATTTTCTCTGCTGTTTCTCTATATTTCCCTTATGACTGAAAAAAATGGATCTCAGTGATGATTTCAGGAGATGCCTTATTTGGTGTATCAACTTCTTTTTTTGATAATGACACATACATTAGACAATGATTTCACAGATTTAGGCCGTAAACCTTGAACGAGTTAAGCATCTGGTCTGAACACACACAACAACGGCCAGGTGTAAATGGACTGGGCAGCTTGGAGGGCGTGCTATGACTGTGTGAGGCTACTTAACTATTGCTACATCAACGGATAAAGTAAACCTCACAAAGCCTTAACTACAATACTACTTTTCCATAGAGACTCCCAACAAAAAGAGATTAACGCCTTCCACCTCCACAAGGATGTGATCGATTTCATCCCTCAGGGGAAATTAGGATTCCTAAATAAAGAATTTATTCCAAACATTTGTGTAAATGTATGCATTTGTGTACAGTGTACTGTACTGTACACAAATTTACCATAAACTATACTCAGTTTATGTGATTTAACTTTTTGCACAATGATGGTCATGCATTTATATTGCTTACTTGTTTTTAGGTATGTGCTAACATAGCCCTAAGTAAGTGAATACACAAATGCGAATGATTCGAACTACATTGAGTTGAAGTGTGTCACCTGAAATTCTAAACATGGCACTGATTTGAGCTACAGTACAGTTTCACTGCGTCCCAAGTGTCACTGTTAAGCACAGTGTGGTAGGCGGCAAGATGAAGCTGTCTTCTTTACAGTAATTTGTGCCTCAGATCTGTCTCTCAGTGTCATGGCTGTCTGGGTTGATGAGTCTCTTGCTGTATTGCCCCCTTGAGGACACAGGTGTTGTCATGTGATACACACTCACCAGCAATGCCTAGTATCAAAATAATATAGAATATAGATAGTGTAACAATCGGGCACTGCTGCTCCGGTAAATAATAATTTAAATGCATTTGCGTGCCTCTCAGTGTTGCACGCAGTTGTACAGAATCCGTCTGGAGTGTTTGGTCATTATGTTGTTAAATTTCTGCTTGGATGAGCAGAGCATCCTTGCAGCTGGGCTTTAGGTAGGCTACAGCCCACCGAATGATGGGAAACTGTGAGGCAGTGAAGTGAAGTGACTCGCATCACATTCAGCTGAAGGGCCCTTTCCCTGTCAAGCTTGATTTACCATCAACTGTCATCATGTTGTAGAGATAGGTGATGCCACTTATTCTACCAAATATGCATGTATCAGACGAGGTGACAGCAAATTGGAATCAAAGCTCGCTATGAGACATCACATCAGTGCATGCTTTCACCTTTAAGTATCGCTCACATCGGATGCAGTTTAGCTGAAATAGTCAGTTGGGCAGGCATTACAGGCCGACGTTATTGACAACTGAGTGAGTTAAGGTAAATTGATATTGTCCCAACATTTTTCCTGATTGTGTTTTGTTTATGTTTGTCTTTGGACCTGCACCATTAACTCATTGTCCCCGTTATTATGGCGCAATACCACTGCCGCGTGTGAGGCATATGCTTCCATCAAACTCTCATTAACCTTGTGTCTGATTATGTCCTGCATGGTGAGATTACTCTCTGAGATTCCCCTCGCACAACAGAGTGGCCATTTACAGCTCAATGATGATTAACAGTCCAAACAAACAGTTGCCCTCCAGGCTGGGCTCAGACAACTGTGACTGCAACACGGTCTTCAGGTCCCGGAGAAAACAGAAGGCTTGTTCAACTTTTTTTTCCTCAAAGTTGGAAAGATAATATTAATTTTTAGTTATTCAGATATAGGGGGCAAATCCTAATGATGTGAAAAGAGAAGTTTGATGTTTTGGGAAATAACCGTATTAGTTTTTTATGCAGAGTGTTAGATGAGAAGATTCATACCACTCCCATGTTTGTGGGATACAGTAAATATGAAGCTACAGTCAGTAGCCAATTAAGTTAGCCTAGCAAAAAGACGGGCGGACACAGCTAGCCTGGCTTTGTCATAAGGTGACAAAATCCTCCTACCATCCTCCTCCAAAACAATTAACACATCATATCCTGTTAATCTGTACAAAAACCAAAGTGTAAAGATGACAAATCGCAGTTTTGCTCCAGGAAGTTAGTGGTACCACTGTTACCTCATAGGATGGCAAGCGACCACCACAACCGCAATGTTTTTTTTTTCTTTTTTTAATTCTTTGCAATGGGAGAGCCGAATTTTTACACTTTGCTACAAACGGCAGCAGCGTGACGAGGTGCTGAGCGTCTAATCTGGGGTGAGCGTTGCAGGTATGATTGTTTTTACTGGTCATCGAGAGTTGAAAAATGTTCAACTTTGGGTTGAACTCCTCAATGACCAACCGTCACACCTACATGTGGGCTACAAGTGCTGGATAACAACTACAATGGAGGATCAATAAACACGTATTTCATTTGTCTTAAAGCTGTCAACTTTGTAATTTAAAAAGCAACAATATTCCCTAATAATAGCCTAACAATAAAGCTTATTTATATAGCACTGAAATCATGATAAATAAAGTAATTTGCAAAAACAAATTGCATTAATACCACATATCACACTGTTGAGCCAGTCATTATGACTGCAGGGGAAATTCCTTCACCACGACAACCCTACATAACCCCCTGTAAAATGGCAATTTGTCATCTTTAAACTTTGTTTTTTGTATGGATTAGAAAAAAAAAGATGTAATATGTTAATTAGTGAGCTTTAGAGGTGCATGGTAGGCACATTTGTTACCTTCGGACAGAGCCAGGCTACTTGTTTCCCCTAGATGTCTTTCTGCTAAGCTAACCTCGCTGGTTCCTGGATGAAGTTGTATCAATCCTCTCATCTATCTTAAGAAAGCATTTCGGCATATTTCCCAAAATGTCGACCCTTTTCTTTAAATTTCTAAGGTCAGATTGTTTCTGACTGTGACACATACAGTACTGTAAAGGTAACCACAAAGGGACCATTTGTATATCAGTTACTCACTCCCTGTTACCTTGAATTCTTAAAGAAAACTTATGTTTTTCTTGCAGGCCTCTGGAGAATCAAAAAATGGAGAAAAGTCTCCGCATTTAACAACAGCAAAGCTATATCAAAACATCCGTTTACAACCTATCGCACACGTTTTGCCGTATAATCTAGGTCTCATTTATCCAGTCGTATATTCATTACTTTCCAAACACATGCATCTTCGCTACAACCTGATTCAAAACATTTAAAAATCGTCCGGACTCGCACACGGACGAGTAGCGCGCCTGCGCATGCATGAGACTGTTTACGCGGAAATGTTTTAAATAGTAAGGTTTTATCGAAGATTGAATTCATCAACACTTTTCTCAGTTTTTTGATTCTCCATTCACTGTGGAGGCATCAGGAAAAACATTTTTCTTCAAGAGTTCAAGGTAACAGAGTGAGTAATTGCTGGTGAAGTTCCTTTTAAGCTATGCTTTTTCTTTTTATTTGAATACCTCTTTTGTACAACTGGTAACTATTGAATGAATTGACATGTTTTCTTGCACACCTCACAGTTTTTCTTTATCATAAAGGTCAATACAGTGTTTATGTCCAAAATCTTCTTCATACATATTTTGAGGGGCATAGATGTCGGTGTGACAAAAAATGACTCATACAGAGGAGGCAAAGGAGCATCTGACTGCCTCCATACAGGAGTCATCAGTGTTCACCTTCTATGATAATGATGCCTCACTCGACTTGATGAGAAGATGAGCTTAGAGATGCCCTCTATACTGACGGGATAATGTATGTATAATGTAAGTGCCTGTTGAATCAAAGTCTTGCCTGCTCATAGGCTGGTCATCAAAACAATTTCTAGACCAAAAAGTCAAACACATTCTCAGCATTTAGATTAAATACATTGGTCATGCTCTAAAGAAAAGTAGCCTATACACTAATTTTGACAGTTTTTGTTCGCCATTTCCATTTTACATAATTTCCATAAAATGTACTTCTTTTTCACACTCAATGGCATTTGAATTTACTCCCCTCTCGTGATTCACAGATGGTCTATGAAGAGGCCCATTAACACTGTCCAGAGAGAGAAGCTGAGATGAGTTTTAAATGCTTTAAGATGGAGAGCCATCTATTTTCATCGAGGGGCTAAGTGTGCAAGGTCAACAATTACACAGCTAGTGGTCGGTCTAACTCCTCTTTCCTCAGACAGCAAATAGGTGACGTGAATATACAAAATCTGAATTGATGAAATTAAGCAATTTACGCCGCACCATTTAAAATTTAAATTGACGTGGATAAATGGGGTGATGGTCCTCCAAAATGGCGAGCTATCTGTTTGCATTCATTACGGGTCTAATAAAGTTTGCTGACGTGCCAGCATGTGATTAATATTTGTTTTAATTTCATTCGAGCTCTGGGTTAACACACAGCAATCAATATTTAATGTTTTCAGTGAATATTTATAATTACGCTGTGAGTGAGTAATTGGTTAGCAGCACAATGGCCCAGATTCTCTTGGTTCGTGAGAAAGGAAAAGTAAACATTTTCGCCGTCTATTTCAGTGAAGACGGAGCGTGTCGAGAAAGCTTCCGCGAGCATCAACATATTGCACAAGTTGTGCATGTGCTTAAGCAGGAAGTGGAGCAGAACAATGGAATGCAAGTATTTGTTGTTGAACTGCGGTGATAATGCGACACGTTCTGTAAGTCAGTCAGAGGCTAGGCCAATATATGCTATAATACTGTTTTTTTTTTCCCACAAACGCAAAAGTCGGTAGTAGTTTCCTCATTGGCCGTTGTTCTTTCAAAATAAAAAGTCGGGTAACAGTCCTTTATGCAAATGAGCCCGTCAATCGTGATGTGTCGGTTCACCAAACTTGGACCAAGCTGTGAAACTGGAGTTGTAAAATGAAACAAGATATTTGACCGAGCATATGGCTGACTTCTCTATCGCCATTGTCATATCTTTGTAAGATTTGTCATGTAATTGCTTTTGAAAGCATTAATAAGTGTGTTTTTTTCAATGACCAACAGAAGGCTTTCTTATCTTCCTTATTCTCTGGCACCAGTCAAGCTAAAACTTCCTAGAAAGAGAACTTTGGATGATGAGCTGACTTAACAGTTTTACTCTATGTGAAGCTCCCCTCAGAGTTCAAGGTTAAGTGAGGCGAAGGGAAATTAAGTGAATATGGCGGTATTGTTTGTCTCTGAAGATTCCGAGATGAGGGGGCAGGGTGACATTAACTACTGAGCTGTGGAGAGAGCAACTGGGATTTAGAATATTTCTGTATTCAGACCACTGATCAATTAACAACACAGTGAAGTACAAAATAAATGAATGAAAATAATAAACAAACTGATTTATTATATACTGGAATTTTAATTCCTGTTTTAGTTTTGAGCAAGTTGTTGCTGCATTAAACTGTTTACACTTGAATTGTAATTCCTGTTAATTTTCCGATTTTTTTTTTTACCAAGTTGTTGGTCCACGATTTATAATTTAAAAAAAACAATTTAGTAAATGTATATCTACGTATGTATTTATTTATTACTTTTAGTTTTACAAACTTAGGAAAGCAATGTTTAAGTCAAGCCTGATGTTGCCTTACACATAAAATAATCATCCCAGTCACTGGGACACAGTGAGGCATATCTTATTAATTAAATACTGGTATCAGATCAGTACTCGGTATCGGCCGATACCCAAAGTCCAGGTATCGGTTTCTGGACTGAAAAATCCAATCGGTGCATCCCTAAATGACACCAGTATCATCAATCATATTTTGTCTGTCACTGTCACTGTTATTTAGTCTCTCTTTGGTGTTCCTTTACATGTAAATTAAATCAAGAAAACACAATCAGTAATGCAAGTGACCTCAAGACGTTGAACAAAAAACACATTGCTGTTGTTACTAAGTGACGGCCATATGCATGAACTTGAATTTCCGCTCTTGATGAGTGTTGAAATATCTTCATTACCAAACGGAGAGTTTAGTTCCCCCTGACTCTGGACTTAATTGCAGCCTTTAAATTGTAGTATATTCAGTTAAAAAACAAAATCAAAGTCATGCTTGGTTTAAATCTGTCACTTGTTTCCCACATCTTTAAAATGCAAGCTTGCTTCATCAAAACAGCTTTTTCCTACATGGGCCAGTGGAACTAATTTTCATCTTGCAAAACTTCCAACAGAAAACTAACATTTCCCCACTATCAACCCTTGGTTATCTACCATAAAAATACTATGTGCAGGCAGTACTGTCTTTTTAATTCTTAATCTGTGATGAACTGATCTCTGCTTGATGGTTGCTTGAGGGTCATAGAGATCTTACATTCAAAAAAGTGAGATCTGAAAAAAGCTAGCCTGCAGCGGTCGGATTGGGGTCAGACAGGGTTTGTAATATCAATCTGAGATCTGCCAGTGATGCTAAAACAGGGTCATACAATAAGGGCGATACCAAAGCAACAGTTGTTTATCTGGTAGATTATCAGCTTTCTGATGAATTGGATAGATTTTTATCTTTGTCATGATTTACTAACGATTCCCCAGAGGTGTTTGATGTCCGCAGTCTCCTTCTTTTGTCTGCTGCTAAAGCCGGTCTCTGTATTGCACTACTGCAACAGCATCTTTATAAGTCTACAACAAGCTTCAATATGCTCAAAACCATGCCACCTGTATGCTTGGTCACACTCGCTCCTGAGTCCACATCAGCCCCTTCCACTAGTGTCCCACTAGGGGATCCCTGGTCAATAACACTGCATCAATCAGCTTGATTAACCACAACCTACAAAGGCTTCCAGAGTCAGGTCAAGAGAACTTTTTTTCCACTAAAACTTTACCAATTTTTTTTCTTTCCTTATAGTTTGGCCCTTATAAAGAAACCGTATAGAGTGGTGTATGACTGAGTTCTAAAACCCGGAAATGAGTTAGCATTTTTGCTCTTCTGGTTCACTCACCTCAAAGTCAATGGGTTTTTTTAATTAGTTTTTAGTTAGATGCCTGAAATAAGATCTTAACACAAGCTTAAGAGATTTTAACATTTTCTTCTACGATATAAAGTACATCAATAAATTAACCACTCGTGAGTTTTGAAGACTTTACATGTGTTTAAAAAGGCAGTTGCTAACAAGTGGCTAAATGAGACTACTAAACGTCATCACACTGACTCGTCCGCCTTTAGCTTAGCGGTGGGGACGTGAAGTCATGCGACCGTGATGTAGTTTGTTGATAGCCTAACGTTAGCTTTTTACTTCTGGCAATTGCATTTACACTTCAAAAATCATAAAAGTGGCGTGTACAGAGCTTATTTTCTGCAATAATCCAAAACTCAATTGAACAATCCCTTTTTGTCGAGGGAACCAGTGTGACTCTAACTTCTGGATTTGCCTACAAAAATACATGATCCCTGCACTACTCTATGTCTGGTAAAGTAAATTAAAGTATATGAGAAGAGTTAAAGAGAAAGTTAATGATTATTAGAGTATGCACAAATCATGTTTCTGCATTATAACATCAGAGTACCTCAGCCACTGCTACCGCTACGAGGCTAAAAGATAGTTTCACATTCATTATTTCCTTGTTAAACTTTGGTTGACTTTTAAATTAGATGTTGAATTATACAAACATAACAAGGTTATGTGGCATAATAAAGCATTCATTTTTAATGTTTCATCTACCAACTCTCTGTCATATTGCCAATTAACCCAAATGTTCGCCAGCAAAACAATATTTTACCACAACTGCCCAGCAACAACTGTACAATTTACTCATGAACATCACCACTAATGTACAACCTAATCACATCAGAAAGTGCTGTAGCTCTGCTTGTGGGTTAACTGTGGGTTAATAACAAATTAGTCAAGGAATTATATTTTGGACCTCACAGATTCAAACCACATTTTGAAGTTCTAAAAGTCATTGAAGGAATTGTTCATTAGCATTTGTTTAAAAAAAAAAAAAAAAAAAAAATCAGTTGTGCTCCAGCATATTAAGCATGCATATCAGAGGATTGCAAAGCACTTCTTTGTTGGTCTGTATGCTTGCAT
>CAKALG010022915.1:0-16806 GCA_916700815.1 Helicolenus hilgendorfi
AGCCGCAGAGCACCCCGCAGGTCCCGCACACACACACAGCACACACAGACAAACACCACACGGACTACTGTACACAGACTACATGCACCACACACACACACTCTTTCACTGATAATAACTTGAGCTGCAATACCACAACGCACACATGCAATTCTGACAGAAAAAAACATTTATATTAGTAGTTATGGCATTAAATAGTAACCCGTTTTGAAATCTAGACACCTAAACCTATCTATCCCTAATGCTAAGTCATTATCATCATTATCTTAATGTAGCACATTTTCCTACGGGGAATGTAGTGTTTATTTTCTTTTACGTTGGATTTTTTTTCTTCCTCATCATCTCCTAACTCAGTTTCTCGGTGTCAGTTTCACCTACACCACCACCTCCTCTCAGTTTCTCACTAGCACACCACCAATTTTCAGTGGGAATAAACCAAAAAGTCACATTAGGAATATATAGAAGATATTTACTATAGAGAGGTGGATACTATGAACAAAATGAATCACAATACTTTGAGTTATTTATACACATAATGAAGAGTACAGGCCAGCGTTAATACCACCCCAATTTGTAGCCTGTGTAGATGTACTACATTAATGGCCAATAAATGTTATAAACATGAGTACATTTAGTGAGCAATGACATTTTTAAACATGAAACGCAGCTGTTCTGATGTGCTTCAACTAGCTATGTTTTTGTTTTTACGTGATCCGTTAACAGTATCACTCGGGTGCCCCTTCCAGTTCCAGATTTCGGAGAGACAGATTAATTGAAGGTCATAGATATTGGATTAAAAGATCAGAAGAACTTTTGGTTAGAAATGATTACCCAGTAGACAGCAAAAGTCATTTCTGGTGGCTTTTGTTTTGTTTTACAAATCCAGAGGCACAGAAGTACTTTCAAATCTGCTAGATAAAGCCCTCTTTCTCGAAAAAGCTGGGATGTACCCTTTCAACATACAAAACATAACCCTTCATTTGAAACTTTGTACAACAAAATGTATGTCTACTTTCTTATCTATGCCATCAACCAACTTTTACATACTTAAAAAAACCTGTTAAATCACAGACCCATAAAATTATAAATTATAATGGTAATTGCCAGGAAGCAACAAATCTCACACATCCGCTGTTAAGTCTGTGACCAAACAAATGTTTCCTTTTCTTGTCAAAGATGTGTGATGTTCTTCTCTACTGCACAGTGACTCAGCAGCAAATCTAACTTCACAAAATGTCATAGAATTATCTAATAAACCTTAAAAGGAACATGGAGGAACATCAATACCAGTAATTATGGTAGTATACTAGGGGTCAGAAAATAACACCCGCTAAGTGCCAAATGCAGGTAGATTTTCAGTTTGGCGAGTACATCTCGGAAGGCAAATCCGCAACGTACTGAAACAAATGTTCATGTGACAAAAAAATGCGATTTATTATTTTGGCCTGTAAAAAATATGCTTGGCGGGTGGATTTCTTTCCGTCAACCAGTCCCCTTGGCTAATGAGTCAAAAAGTTCATTTCATACACTGTAGTATACTGTATATCACAAGTATCTACAGTGCCTCAAAGAAATGTTTCATTGTTATGTTATGTGCCCAGTGGACACTGTGTATGGTGTAACAATCTCAACAGACTCATATAGAGCATTATTAATTTACAGTAATATAGGCTATATTAAAAACCCTGAAAGCAGCACATGTCATCCGCTGTACAATTCCCTCGTATTGCATCTGGGAAATAAAAAATCTCCCATATGCAATATTTATTCTATAACATTAAATTAATTCTGTACTATTTGATTGATGGATTCAATTATTAATTTCCTCTTTTATTCATTTTTCCATAAGAGTGGGTATGACTATTTAGTGGGTATAGGCATACAGTGGCTTCCTGCCCTTATCCACATATGCATACCATGCATTTTCTGGTTTATTTCAATTAATTACAGGTATTGATTGACATTATTTCTTCAGTCCTCCAGATTTAAAGATTTTTTATGTATCCAGGCTCTCGCTGCTTGATTCAATGATCAAGAGCCTGTTAAGTTTATTCCAAAAGATAACTGGGCCAGAGGACAGGAGTGTTGAGGAGCTGTCTTGAATGATTATGTCTGTTATGAAAATGTACAGCACTGAGACGTGGACTTTTACTCTGAAGTCTTCAAAACTTTCTCCTGGGGGTTGAGGGAGTAGGACTTATGACTTCAGTATTTCTAAAACGTTGTAAAGAATGAAAGGCAGAGATGATGTTGATTTGAGTTGAACTATGCTCTTCTCTCAAATCAACAATCCACTTTCCTCTTCTGTCTAAACCTGTTGTTGACAGAAAGCTCCGGCGGATGGAAATAGCACAATAACTGCAGCAAAAGTAAGGTCTGCTGGGTTCACATTATGCCAGATACAGGAGCAAGAGAGAACTAGGGGCTGAAGGAGGAGAGGTGTGAAAGGAAGGAATAGAAAAGAGAATGGTAGCGAAATTAAGCTTTTCGGTGTGCCAATTCTTCTCACAAGCCCAAAATGGCACATTATGTTTAATATTTTTGAGTCTCGGTGGAGGAGGAAAAGAGCAGAGATGCCGAGTGGGCCGCCAGGAAGAGTCATCAGTGGTATCACAGTATCGTCAACATAATACCCTACCATCTGCTTCCTGTAAAAGCCCGGGCTAAATTTGTCTTGTGTTGTACACATGGTAGTCCAGTACCAAAGAGCAGAGAGACACTGAGTGGGCAACACAAGCACCGCATTATATGTTCACATAAAACTATGCCAACTGTTTACGCCAACAGCCTAGTTCAAGAACACAAAAAAAGCCATTCTAAAAATGTCAGCCAAAATCGGTAATGTGTTCCTCTGTATTTGGGAAGAAAGCACAGCAGTGAAGAGTCAAACTGCACCTCTGTTTAAAGACGTCTCCCGATATCAAGAAAATCACTGATTTCACACAAAGGGCCAGAGAGGGAGAGTGGAAGAATACTCGGCGGGCTGACGTGGCCAACAAATGTGAATCACCATGCAAACCATCCTGAGTGCCGAGGGCGGTGGTGGAGGATTGGTGAGGGAGCTACACTGCTGGTGCTTGCGTTTCAGGATAGCATAAAGCCTCTAGCACTATCTATTTTGTGGATGCCAGTGTGCCTACAAACCTTTTATGTAGTGTTTGTGCAGATGTAACACCAAAAGTGTGTATGTGGTCATTAATATCCTGCAAATATCTATAAAATATCTTGGGTGGCCCAGGACCAAAACACTCACCCACCATGCAGACTCACTTCCCAGCAGCTGTACCTCCAGCTTGGTATTGTGTTCCAATAAACAAAAGCTGGCAGTGTCCAAGTGTGGAAAGCCAATAAGGGATCACATCCTTGTCACTGAACTGCTGACTCCTCCTAGATGGTTGGGGCTCATGTGCAAATGGAGGATGTGAGAGAATAGCATAAACCTCAGCGTGCGTCAACCCCCTCTTGGTGAAGCTCCCCACTGGCAGGTGAAAAGAAGCGGCTGGTGACTCCATGTGCATCCATCCCCAGGACAACAAAGGGAGTTAGATTATGTGACGACAACCACAGTATAAGGAGTGTTAAAATTGGGAGAAATATACTGAAAAGGTTTGTATGGTTTGAGCAAGAGGATAATATTCAGCACACATATATAATTATTGGATTCATACTTTATACTTACAACTTAATGGACTGAGTGGGTCCAACATTTTACCTCATTTAAAAGCAGAGACTATCATTCTTTGATTCATCTTTAAATTAATTTGAGTAGAGCAAAATGTCATCTGATTTAGGTTTATTCAAGTTAATGCTGCAGTGGTTAGAAATGGAGCTGATATGATTAAAAAAGTTATTTTTATAAAACGGTCTCTATATCCTGACAGTAGTGCATCAGACAGGTACTCATCTGCCTCTGTGTTCTCCAGTGCTCATTATGGCATCTGCAAGATTTCACAGACCGGAGGAAAACAACCAGTCAGAGCTGATCTGAAGTCTGCTGTCCATGAGAGCCAGCTGTCAACCACTTGTGATCTCCAACCAAACGCTGCGCTGATTAAATATGAATCAATATTCTGTTACTGTAATGCCTATTTCACACCTCAAATGTTTTCAGTAACATCTTGTGGTGAACTGTTTAGCTGTAAAATGAGAACGTTTGTGACCCAGCAGCCATGCTGAGGAAATAACAAGCACCGCCCACCAGGTGGAGCACAGCCAATAGGAATGCTCAATAGGAACGCTCTCTCTCTGAAATGACGTGTGATTGGCCAAAGTCTCCCATCACGGGCTAGATTTTCTAAAGCCTGAAAACAGAGCCATGAGGAGGTGCAGAAGTCTAGTTTTCTCTCAGAATACTTGAATTACAATATGCTGAAAGGTTATTAAGGAGATTTAGCCCAATGATGCCAAAAACTTTCTGCCTACTGAAGCTTTAATTTGTTTATAGCATGAAGTGAAAGCAACAACTTACTTGCTGGAAAGTGTTCTACTGGAAACAAAATGAATCAAAACATAGTGAGGAAGAAAAGTCAGTGATGATCAAAAGCCCACTTCACACTGTGGTGTAAATCAGCTACATAAACAAGCCCTGGTAAACCTGATCGACATTGACATGGACACCAGGACGACTGACGACATTATTAATCTGAAACATCTGTTTGCCAGAAATAAATGAGTGGGATGTGCTAAATCTTTAAAACAATTATCATTTTAATAAAACCCAACTCGATTGCTCATTAGTAACTGACCGCATTAAATGATATAATAGAACAGATGTGACAGACGAATGTGCACAAATTGACCAAGATAAACTGACTAGCTCACTGAAGGTGAAATACTTTAAAGATAACTGGTTTTACTGGTCCTCATAAATGTTGAGTATGGGTTTCAAAAGGTTATTATAAACTAAGATGCACACTGACTTAGCTTGTCACTAGTTTCCAGGAGATAAAACTGGTTGATGCTGGCAGAGATGGGCCAGAATTGCTGTCTCCCCAGGAGACCGTTTTGCCCTGTCAGTTACTGACTTTACACTGCAATTAGGAAATTGCAAGCTTGTCTAATCCGAAGAGTCAATTAGCTAACTTACAGTAGAGTAGGTATTAAATATTATAAATTGCAAATACTTTGACATAACTAAGTTAGATGAATAAATAAATTATATTTTCAGTAGTTTGTTAAAAAGCTTTTGTTTTAGCTTGCATAGCATACCCTGTTTGATTATATTGTAAAGCAGCGGCTATCAGTGTCTCAACATCCCGAGATCTCAGCAATGGAGAGGAAAATGTTGATAAGAATTATGGCAAAAACTACAAAACCAAAGACGCATTTTGTAATAAAAATTTGACTTCAAGCAATGTCTTAGTCATAGTTTTCTTGGATACCAAGCTGCGACCTGAAATAAAAAGGGAAACAGTTCCAATAATCACCTATATATTTAGATAGCTGTCTTCTATGAATCATATGCCTTGCACATCAGTGACAGTGAGATCTTGGCTCAGTTTAGCACACTTTGATCTGTCTCGCAAGATTGATGGACTGCTTTGGGTTGCATGTATAAAACTGCAGTCAGAGTCCTCATGAGTCATTTTAGCAATCATCTCACAGTCTACTCATGAGTACTGCAATCATCTCCCAATCTACAATAGGCATGTTGAGAGCAAAATGATCCTTCTCGCTTCTTATTCACTTCTCACATCTTACAACACAGGAAAGAAAACCTAGCCAAGAGCTTGCAGATGGGCATCTCTTCCTGTCAGTAAATGGCACAAAGGAGACAGCTTTCTAAAACCAAATGCCTGATGAACAAAAATGGCAAATGAACTTCTGAAGAAAGGCTGAAATGTTCACAGAAACCAAAAAAGAACTACGATGTCAACTGAACACAAAAAAAGCAAATTTAATTAAACTTATTAATATTGACATTAATTGTCAAATGCTATCATACTTTACCTAAAGAATATATAGGAAATAGATAAATGTGCTACATTAAGATTCTGATTATAATTAGTCACAGTACATGGCACACGTGGAGGCGCACAGAGCGGTGTTCATCGCCAGCTGGTGATATAAAACTATTAAAACATCGTTGGTTTTCTATGCTCCATGATTGATCCCTTTGTTTTCTTTAGTGTATTTTTTTTTTCTCCGTGTTTGCAAAGACATTACAAGCAGAAACACTGACATTATGAAAGCGCAATGGCCGATTGTGTAAATTCATCAATGGGCTGGCTCCCGCTTTGCTGCAGTCCAGCCAAAACAGACGTCTCTTTTCTTCCTCTTTGTTAGTTTTTCCCAGTTCACTATTGATTACGATACAGTGCCACTACATTAGTGTAAAGCCTCAATTGCTGTTACAGAAATCCTCTAAGTGCAACGCTTGTTAGAAAATAGTGTTTTTCATGAAGACACCTGTCAGAGTTTTGTCGAGAGCTGGTGGCGGGGCGAAATTTGCTGGAGGCGGCTGCTTCGTGATTCTCTATGCAGAAAAAAACCCTGAAAAGGTAGCTTGGATACAGCATGCTATTCACACTGAGGGAAAACACTGATTTTTTGGAAGTCTTTGCTTTGATCTAAAAGGAGGTATCAGTAATCCAAATCCTCAGCAGTTTGCCACCTCCATTCTTAACTACCACACTATTGCTGCCTATCAGTGTCACTACATGCCAATAAGTCTGCTTCATATTCTTTCACTGACTGGCAGGTTACAGATTCAACCACAGTCAAATGATTCTCGGTTCTAAGTTCTTATTAAGGGGAGGTTTTTATTAAGGTCTTAATAGTCTAACTGGCTGTTCGGCACCTGCATTAGCTTGAGTTGTGTCTAATTTTACTCCTATTTTAGAGCGGCAAACTAGACATACAAGAAATGAGCCAGATTTTAAGTAGGCTCAGGCTGGCAGGGAGTGTGTATGTGTGTGCAATCTCTGTAACTTCAGGCAGAGAAGGTTGCGAATGTGTACCAAAAGTGACTGGCTACATGCTGTGTTGAGTGTCTGACTTTGCTGCAAAGTGAGCAATGTAATAGCCTTTTGGCCATGCAGTATTGTAATGAGGTTTGCTGCTTTGGACAGTTAGGGGGGACAATAAGAGTGATTTGCTAAGAGAGACACAGAGAGAGAGAGGGAAGGGGTGCAATGACAGAGAGACAAATATGGAAGGATGAAGAGCAGCAGAGCAAGCGAGAGACAGATGGGGGACAAAGCTAAATGGATCCAACATATCCACACTGATTTTGACAAATGGCACAGTGACAGAAAGAGATGACTGCGATACGCACACACACACACGCGCGCACACACACAGAGTATGAAACTAGAGGCATCAATGATCAGGTGTCACAGTGACAAAAATGGTTTAAATCCAAACTTAAGTTGAGCCAAAATAGTGAAGTAGACTCAAGAGGCAAATAATTGAGAGCAGTTTGAGACACACACACACTAACACATAAAAACACCACCCAGCTCCTTCACCCCTTCACTCCAGGCTTGCAGACATAAGGGAAGCGTGGCTGTCACAGCACACTAAGCCAACTGCTAGAAGCGACATTCTGACAGAGTGGTCTGGCAGCACTTCAAAAACTGTTATTGATCTGTCTAGGAGTCAAGTTGTAACGAGAAAAGTACGAGACTTGACTAGTCACCGTTGCATGCTACTGCTAGGCTTATGCTTCTACTGTCCTCGTTTAGCCCTTGTGACATATAATATGGATCCAAAAACTAACACTTAAGTTCTTCTGACATTTGTGGTTTGTTGACACCAGCGATCTTACTTCAGTCCTCAGCAGGGATGTCATAATATTGTAACGCAAAATAAAATTGGCATTGAAATTTAAGCTGACACAAAATGGGTTCCAAAGTAGAAGACATAAGGTATGAGTATATGCAAAATGAAATATATGCTATAAGGACTTAAGACTTCGGTAATATTATTTGATATTCTTCAGACTAGAGATCAGCAGTGGTGTGGCGTGGGAAAAAAGTACTGTCACACATGCAAACACATATTAGTTTTGTTTTCCAACCACAGGACAATGTCTAGAAATTATCCTGCCTGATATTCAAATCAAAATGAAATAATAAACATAATACAAATATGTGACTGAGTGATACTCCCTGTATCACTCAACCCTGAAGTAGGCCACTAATTCTGGCTTCAGGACCCTTCATTGTACCTTACAGAGCACGGTAGGATGGTCATCCCTCACTCTACAGAGGTTACAACATCGGTACATTTTAGTCTAGAAGATCATCTCTGGCAAGTTTCCTAGAAGTTTGTATTTCTCCAGAACAGTTAATAATCTTAGGTCACATAAATGGCTTCAGTTTAAAGTTTACAGAAGCTGGCAAAACAAGCCTGTTCCACTACGGTCCTTGGTCCTGGAATGATCTACAGGCCAAGCTTAAACTTGAGACCCTTATCTCTTTAAATGATTTTAAATACAGAAAGTGGTAACTGCTAGCTAGTAGTTGCTTCAATTAAATAAAAAACACAACATGCTGCCCTGTTAATGCACTGTATGATGTCATGTATTTTGTCGTACCTATTGTTGCTGCCATGAACCATAACCTGCCACGTATCAAATGAATGACTTACTCTTATATACTCAACACTAAAAAAGAGAACATACAGAATTCCTTACCTACCTAATCATTCATACTACAGCATAGTTTAAAAGCAAAGAATTCCAACAAGCAACACAAATCTGAACCTAGGCTACAAACTATCACAGCAGACATTTTGACTTATATGATAAACACCACAGATGTAATTAATAACTTAAGGACAACTTAATGACAGCTCTGTTCCAGTTACTCTGGGTGTTTAAGGGTCTCTGGCTTATGCATGCTGCCTCACTGGTATAGATGAAATGGAGCCATCATTAACTTTATTAATCAACAGTCTAGATGCTTTCCCTGCAATGACAAGTCAAAACATCTGCAGTGGAATCGGTCTATAGATGACTTAGCCACTGGTATATGAAATGCTCAGTCCTGACACCCTGTCTGTCCATGGTACTGATATAGTGTGTTTGTGTAGGCCTACAGCTATTGACAAACATCAGTAACTTACCTGACTATAATAATGACAAACAACTACATTTAGGCAACCCATTACAAGCAATACAACTACATAATCAGCTGCAAAGTAACGTTATATGTTTCTACAAACATCCCAGGTTTAAAAGACAGAGGGTGTGCTCCCCTCACTCACCTGCAGGCTACCTGAAGGTCCTTCATGGTAGGTAAAGTGTCCAGTTCGCCGCAGGGCTTGAGGTCCTTTAGCACAGAAGTGTCCGCTGATAGGCTATTTTTGGGCTCCAAGTCTCCAACTCTCTCCGGTCCATATGCAACGTTAGTCCAATTCAGTCCTCTTTTTCTACAGGTCCAGTTTGGAAGTAGACAGTATAGCCAACGTTAGGCCTCCAGACACATGCTAGCTGCAGCTGGTTTTCACCTACTTTCCTTAAATGTAAAGTTATAACTACCTTCAACAGCAACACCGGAAAACGTACTACCTCTAACGTTGAGTTACCTGTTGTTTCATGTGAATTACATTACTCTGCAGTCTCCTCCAATTAGTGGCATGAAGGTAACACCTGCAGCTAGAAACATCTCCACATGCACGAGGACTGCACGAGCTAGATGCACGTGCACCGCGACGTGCGCGAGGACGTCCTCATCTCCTCCTCCTCTCTTCCTCCTCTCCTCCTCTCCTCCTTACCTCCTTCCATTAACAGGAAGGAAACGCTATTCAATGGGGGAACAGATTTCAACCCAACACTGGCACTTGGCATCATAGATATAAAACTGATTGACACTGATTATAATGACCAGTTGGATGTCTCTCTATGACAACTAAATAGTGTACTATTCAAGTTGCTAGGTTACTCATGATTACTTTTTCTTTTCTGTTGGTTCCTCTACCTCTTACTTTTATTTTGTAGTCTATTTCATGTAGCCTAAGTGTCCTATTTTTTATCTCAATGCTGTTTCCACTGTTTGATTATTTCCTTCCAAACTATGCTTTTCACCTCCCATTTTGAAAGTTTCATATTTATTTCCACATATTCTCTCCTAACCACCTCCTTATAACTTGTCTACTTTCTCATTTCCCAGGATTCCTGGTTGTGCTGGGCTGGTACCCCATGAACCCCTGACTAATGGCTAACCTTGAAATAGTAAATAATATTGTAGACCTATACTTGTAAACCATCATCAGTGGTGATATCTCAATCATCAGTATCAAATGTCAGAAAGATGGTCAGTGAATAGCGCTCCTATTGAAACAGACTTTGCAAAGTGCTTCACAGTTGAGGATAAAATGAAAAGAATACGGGCAATCAAATGTAGGCTAAATAAAATGAGTAAAAATGCAGCACTCATAGGCTAACTAATTGGGCAAATTAAAATGAGGTCTATTAAAGAGCATTTGATATTTTGTAGACAGCAAAAAAAAACAATTCAATCAGTGAAACCGGCATAAGATATGTATCATCAAATCATTCAACAGTCTATTAATTAAATCTGGAAAATAAAACAAACAAAAAAAGTCAAAACGGTTCAGGAAGATTTCAAGAAAAAGTTTGTAAACCATATTTTAAATTGAAAATTAATGAACATTTGTACAGATAACAGTGATGACAGTCAGACTGTAGCCTGTTGTGAAGGACCTAAGTGCACGTAAATAACGTTTCCTGCATTAAACTGATGAAATAATTTTTCATCCTCAACCTTGGAGTTGCCTCCACAGCAGTGCACAAACTAACTATCTAACTGACTAACTGTTTTATCTGACTATCAATCCCAAAACCCCAAAATATTGAATTTCTAATCACATAAATAGCAAAAAGCAGAAAATCCGAAGATTCGACAGGCTGGCATGTGTGTCATTTTCTGCTTGATAAATGACCTAAACAGACCAACAAATCAATGAATCACTAGACTTTTTGGACAAAATGCTAATTTTACAGCCAACTGAGGATCCTTCATCAGCAGCATAAATACACACAGTTTATCTCTTGATGGCTTTGGACTTCAAAGCTCTGCTAATCAGATGTGTGTTTACTGATGTGCTGACCTTCTGTCATTATAAATTACATCAAGTTATAATCAAAACTGCTGTCTTCTAATCCAGTGTGTGTTTGTGTTTGTGCATGTGCGTGTGCTAGTCAGCCAGTCATAACCTCACCAACGCTAATTGAGTGAGTCCAGAAATGAGAAGCGTGCACAGGTCCTCCCTAAGGGGTAAACAGTCAAAGCCTACATCCCCCACACACACGCATGCAAACAAACTCATTCTAAGGTAATTGATTTTCTAAACACTTCCATACTTTATGGTCACTGCCAAATGAAAACTCACTCAAATAGGTTGGAGGCTAATGTCAAATGAGGTAAAATTACTTCTGCCTGCACCCGCTGCCGTACACAATCTTTTAAAGTCCACTCAAATGTTACAGCTGGAAAAGTTTTTCTCAGTCAGTCTTTTAGAGTGATGGCCCTTAAGATTCTTTATTCATTGCTTTGTTGTACGTTCTACTTTCACTCTTTGATTTTATTCATTCTTTTCTTAAGAGATTTGTACAATGAAATCTACCCAGCCTGTGAGATGGAGCCAGCCTCGGCCCCATAGATTCACTGCTTTATTATTCCACTGCTCTGTTTTGGTGGGGGCAGAATCCATCATTCATTCTCATTCCTTTTCCCAGTCATGCCACAGACACACCTTATTTTATAATGAAAAGACGGATAGTAATGATGGAAAAATCAATAATCAAATCATAATCTCCACTTAATGTTTCATCAAATTTATTTGTAAGGAGACAGTGGACAAGAATCTTTTGATAAAACATTTCTCATGTGAACAAACAACTGTGAGAGTGACAAAAAAACAGTGAACTGAAGAGAAAAACCTCGGGTAAACACACACTGCAAGTTTTTTTTTTACTATAGATAAGCCCATCAAACTGTTCTTGGCTGGGCTATATGGTCAGAGGCTCAGAGTATGAGTCTACCCAACAATTTAATTTCTGAAAAGTTCAGAGATTTTCAACTGGACGCGGTCCGAGCGCCCACACAAGAAAGACGTAGCGCTCAGAAAAAAGTGGTCTCTCGGTGGCTGCATACGCTCTCTCCTCATTGGGAACAATTGAAAAAAGACGCTGGCGCTCAGAATAAAACGCTATATGGAAACAGGCCCTTAGACACAGACTTCATCCTGAACTGAAAAAGCAGCTTTAATAGATCATCATCCACTTTTCTGACACAGTTTGCAAAGTCACGTCTTTCAAAGTCATCTCAAGCAGAAATATTCATAGTGCAAAGGCAGAATTTCAAAGAGGGGAAAAGTTGAATCAGCGACACTACACCTATGAGTGAGTCAACTGGCCTTTACATGAAAAATTTAGCATAGACCTTAACATGGAATTCATTAAGTTTGTCAGATTTGTTTTCTGATGTGTAACTATAGCCTGAAACGCTTTGGTAATAGCTCAGACCTCCGACTGCATTTGACATGTTAGTGAAACAAATTCACTTTTTTGTAGTTTTAATCTCTTATGTGCCAACAAACAATGTATGTGAACCCTATTCTTCAGTGCCCTTTACATGAGCACAAAACGCTCGTGTTCATGAACATCAACAGTTATAATAATTTATGTACAATTATACAGCTCAATTTCATTATTACAGCAAAGAAAAAAAATGTAATTACAATAAGCACATTAAAAAGCTAGAACAGTATAATATCTGTGATTCATTAAAATTATAATAATGACATGATGATTATTATAATTGTCATTTCATGACCACTATCATAATTTCTTAGTGCCAAAATGCTTTTAGGAAACTGATTCTATGGCAATAAATATAAATAAGGCAGAAAACAATAAATAACTTTTCCAAAAAATAAAAGTGTCTTAAATGCCAGCCCGTTCTCATTCCCAGGGCGTCAAATACTGAGGCTTTGTCACGGCCATCGGCGTTTGATACCACCGCACAAGGCACCCTTTGGCGCCGGTATGAAATGTACTGGGCGTTCCATTAACTACAATGTAAACCCGTCCGCAGCAACAGTAAACGCTCTGAGAAAGTGCGCTGGAAGTGTGATGACGTAGTTTAAAGCCTAAGCTTTCATCCAGGAGGCCGCTGTTTGTGTCCCGTGCATTAACTTTCACTTTAACATTATAATTAGCTGTTTGTTCATGTCCTCAATCACAGCGTTCATTGTCATTTTCACTGTACAAAAGTAGTTTTAAGCCCAAGCTTTGTAGCTCTCTTCTAAACCTAACTATGAAGGTTTTGATGCCAAAAAAAAAGGGACGCCAAGGGACGTGACAAAGCAACAGCATGTGACAATTTGGAATGAGAATGTGTTGTAGCTGCACAACATGCTGCTAAGTAAAATGAAGGATTGAGGTTTGCGAGGTGTACCCACTTCACGATTGCAGACCCTTGTTTCCCAGCAGTGAAATTCAATATCGGTTCATTCTTACAATCACACAGGGGAAAATGTCTTTATAAGACCTCAGTGCCACATTTGAACTGCCATCTCAGATGTGGCTTTTTGTCCCTTTCATGATATGTCTCATAACCGGAGACCTACCTTTGTGGTTTCCCAGTTTGAACACAACTGAAACGAGCACAGCATTTTAAAACCCGGTGAAAAAAAAGTGGTAGATATCTGAGAGGGCAGTGCAAACACAGCCAAATACTCCCTTATGACATTTCACACAGTGACATTATGATGCATGCGCTGACGAGGGATGTAGATAGTAGTTGTTAAGAGGTCACCCAGCAACACAGCATTGTCACCCTCCACATGTAAACAAACCGAGCAGGGAATGTTTAGCTCACATTACAGCTGCGGCTCTCAGTCCAGGTCCTCCGGAGCCACATTACTGCTGGCCGTCTACACTAGCAGCTAGTTAATTGCATTCACCAGGTGTAAAACGACTCCCTGATTAGACCGCTGGAATGAAACTCAGGCCCCAATGCCCAGGACTGAGAGCCACTCTGTTATAGATACACTGTATGACAATACAAGCTCTGGATAAGCACTCTAAAGCAGGGCAGAGAGATGGAGGGAAGGAGAGACCTGGGACATGATAGTGGGGGAAGGAAGATAACTGATTGAAAAAGAGGACAGGAACAAAAGGAGCTACTGAGTGGGATGCTGGGGGATAGAGGGAGGGAAATGTACAGTATGGGGAGAGATTGAAGGGGAATAAGGAGTGGATAGAACAATAAATAACAGAAAATAGGATGGAGAAAGAAATAATGATGAAAGAAAACAGACAGAGAAAAGAAAGAGAGGAAATAGTGTGCAAGTGAAGCAGACCAGAGGGAGCAGAACTATCTTCCTTCAAGGCTTTCCTTCACCTCTATCAGGTACGTGCCTCGTGAAGTGTGCATTTCAATCCACACACACACACACACACACACACACACACACACACACACACACACACACACACACACACACACACACACACACACACACACACACACACACACACACAATCACACACTCACACACTCACAATTTATACAACCTCCCTACAGCCAGGTGCCGTTTAGAGACAGACATGGTCAACAACTTCTCCAAAATCTAACATTTTCTGTGGATGCTGGGAGCGGTGAACTTCTGGCCTGTACTTAGCAGCAGCGCAGGCTACCACCTCCCGGTTGACATTATAAGATTTGTTTACCCCAAAACCTATGTGGAAAAAAAGGGCAAAAGGCTCAACAGAGCAAATATATTCAACAGTGGCAGATTGAAGAGATTGTTATGCAGTCCAGTTGTTCACAGATCCAAAAATGGTGGGTTTTCTCACTTATCGAAGTGTGAATAATGTTGTACGATTCAGAAGGTCATGGCAGTTACAATAGATGTAAATCTCACTCAAAAGATATGAATCCTCCTACTGTCCGAAAACGACATAACTACTACCCTTATTGTACCAAATGCCATCTCGTTGGATGAGTTTTTTAAAAAGATAACCAACACATCTGAGATCAGGAAGATAAAAGAAGGCCAGCGTTTAAAGACCGGGTATCAGTGCTGATGCTTTTCCAAATGGGACAGTTTGTACAATCATCTTTCTATCTTCTCATTATTTGATCAGGTAAACAACTTTCTGTGCAATATTTGCTCTGTCACTTACTTCCCGAGACAGAATCTGTCATAGAAAGCGTGTCAGCTAACTGTAATGCCATTATTTGAAACATTTTTCCTTTTGAATCCTAAATAATGGATATTGATTTTGTCATTTAGCAAAGCACCACTCTGGTCAATACCCAGTCCTAAAGAAGATTTGAAGGGCTTCATTCCAAAACCTGATGCTTTTTCCCCATTTTGGAACAAATACATAATGTTGGTTCTGCCAAATCTTAGAAATCTTGCTCTGCTCAATCTCATTGTCTGATGTGTTTTGATTTTGTTAGCTAAGGGTCCAGTAATGCTAGTTACTTAAGTGTAATTTTGTCATTATAAGTTCCAAACTATTCAAATGCCAGATATCTACTTTTAGAATGAAACTCTTCATTTCTGTACTGTACTAATCTAACATAGCAGATACACACTAACTCTTGTATATAATGTGGGTAATATTGCAACATTGTACTTTTACAAAAACGGTGGTCCAGTATTAAGCCAAAAGCATTTCTAATGTCTCATTTATGTAAGCAGAAGGATAAACAATTACATCTCAAAACACTCGATAGGCTCATGTCTTAGAGGTTTTGGTATGTTTGATTCCCTTCTTGAAACACTGAGGTGAGAGTTGATACTGAAACGTTATCAAAAGACTTTAAAAGTCACGTAGATCCCGCTTTTGATGCAGTAAAAAAATGCTCACCTGTATTCTCCTTAAATTTTAAAAAGCATGCAGTAAAAGGGTGATGGAACATTTGTCTTTTCATCTGGACTTTTGTCGGCAGACATCAAGGAATGATCTGATGTACAGTAGGATTTGGCAATGTGAGAGTATATCCTTACCGGCGCAAATTAGGGTCAGTCCCATAGTTCATTAAGCAGCACATGGTTTAACTTTTAAAATGATTAAATAACTGGATAAAAAAATTAATCTTTAACACAAATGCAAGCCTCATCTCTGCGTTCAGCTTTAACGCCCTGTTATTTGTGCAGACTGTGAGGCAGAGATATCACAGATGATGTCTCTGTGTGAGAGTGTGTATCTAAGCGTGTGTGCGACTAGCTCTGTGTTTGTGTGCATGGATATGAGGTTGCGAGTCTCTGCGCACTTTGTGTGTCTGTGGGCGTAAGCACATCTAAACTGTCAGCATGACACACCGTGGGAGTTCTGATAGACGGGTGAGTGCCTTTTTCATACTCAAAGCCTGATATGTGTGTGTAACCTCGCATGCGAGTGAGTTTAAGCGAGCGAATCTAAGAACAAAATGTCAGCAAAGGGCTGGTCTGGATTGTAAAGAGAGACGAGCATGATTGTAAGCGCGTGTGGTTGATGATTCAGGGGAACATCGCGACAAGAAACTTGTACCGAAGGAGCAGCAGTTTTTTCTATAAAGTCACACATTTCGTTGCTCGAGTCAATACGGATGCTGTAAATGTTTGTGCGCCCTCAACTGTCTCTCTGCGTCAGCGCTTGCAGTTCTGCAGTCTGTAGGGAATGTTGGAGGAAGACATTTTTACGACTGTAGCTATGCAGAGACAGAGGGCCTCGAGGTGGTTGTCCTAAACGACCCGTAAACGAGGAGGAGGAAGAGGAGGATGAGGAAGAGGAGGCTGGGGACGGAGTAGGAGGCGGAGGGGAGGCTTGGATGGACGATG
>CAKALG010022916.1:0-16351 GCA_916700815.1 Helicolenus hilgendorfi
AAACTTGTAAGAGCAATTTATAAAACTAAAAGCTTATAAAATACTAAAATATTAAAGCATTAAAACCACTAAGAGCAACAAAAGGCCATTGGAAATAAATATGTCTTGAGGTTTGTCTTAAGTCATTGTGTGGAGAGGAAAAATTTCTTTTATTTTTTGAAATTTTTTGGCAGTCAAATCTTATTATATTTATGTTCTGATAGATTCTGATATTTCGCCTAAAATATATCAGAATCAGCCTCAAACCTCCTTGAATTCCCAGAAGCATCATAAAGGACACAACCTCAGTATCCTCAATGGTACAGTAGTTATGGCCCTGCCTGTAGCTCACTAAAACATCTTCTTTTTATTGATCATTTTTCTAAGGTAACTGTAGCTGCTGACAACAGTAAAAAGTAAATGCATATCAAAACGTTAAGAATTTAAAAACTACTGTAGCTCACAAATTAAAAAGCAGATGCACTTTTCTGTCTTTAGCTAAATAAATAATGTATTACATCAGGTACTAGCATAGGGTACACAAAGTAAAACAGAGTTTAAGTACAAAGTACGAAGTTAAATAATTTTCCTTCACACATATATATATTTTTTAAATAAAATAATACACTAGTCCTCAACAGGTTCAACAGACAGACCGAGACTATAGCTCAACCAAGTAGCCTGGTGTCTGCCAAAGGCTGCTAATCTACGGGGAGGTTGGATAATGTAATCAAAGTGTCATGAAAGCATAACAGAGAGAGCAGCATGTTTGACAAATATCTCGTAAAACGCTAGGAAGTCAGAGGTTCCTCCAAGACCCTGTTTCCACTCCACATGTATGAGCCTAAAAATAGTTTCACTTTGTCTCTGTCACATTGCGGCTGAGTGCTCTCCGGTCCAGATTTACACGAACAAAGAAGAAGAAGAAAACACTTGTGGACTTTTTAATATGACCAGGGATCAAGCACTATTACAATTTAAGTTTTATTACTCCTCAGCTTTTTGCTCTTTTGTCTTCTGCTGAAAGATGGAGAGCTAGTCAGAGTGTTAAGAGATTTTGATGAATGTCCACTTCACATTTGTGATTTTGCTTAAGGTTTAACTGTCAAAGTACATTTGAAGTTAAATTGAGTTTAAACTTCCAGATTAAAGGACTAGAACGCTGTACAGATTCACTGATAAGGAAGGAGGGTACTGTAGGAGTGTGCACACGCAGCTTTTGAAAACCTTTTCTCAGTCTCGGTTGCCAGGTTAGAAATCATTTTAATGATCATCTGCTGTATTCAGGTGGAGACCATCGGTGATGCGTACTGTGTAGCTGGCGGCTTACACAAGGAGAGCGAGACACACGCCGTCCAAATTGCACTCATGGCCTTAAAGATGATGGAGCTTTCAGACGAAGTTATGACGCCAACTGGAGAACCAATACAGGTGAGGGTCAAGTATTGATTAGCGTACTACTCATTAATCAACTTGATGATGTAACTCACAACGCAAGAGTTTTCATACGAGCGCTGTATTGAAGTTTTCATTTAAAAAGAAAGTGTCCCTACTCTAACAGCTGTCATTATTTTTATTTATCTTCTCTATCCAAGCAAGCCTACCATATCTGTATGGAATTGAGCATAACATTAACCAGTGACTAGGTGATCTACATAATGCCTCAGCATGTTACTGTAAAATTACAAATATGTAATAGCTACCAAATAAAATAACTAAAAGTAATACATGTAATGTAATACCTGTTGACTATACTGATCTAACGAAATATACAAAATGGCAAATTACAGGGAAATGTTTAAAAAGATGCCAAAGACATCTAGAGTTTTCCATTAGATGCAAATGTGCTGCCATTATAAAGTATGGTGTCTTGAGTTTAGATGTTTGATTTCGAATAATGTACGTATGATAATATATATGTGGAATTATTATTTTTTGCCTTAAAAAAAAGATATTTAGCCTAAAAATATCAGAATCAGTCTTAAAAAAGAACTTGACCTCAAGTGTCTTCAATGGTACATGGCACCAAAATCTGCCTTTTAATTATTCTATGGTAACTGTAGCCACTGACAACACTGGAAACAATAAACATATATCAAAAAGGTTAATTAAATAAGTATTTAAATACAATAGCTGACGGATTCAAAAACTTCTTTACATCTAACAAATGTTTCGAGTGCATTTCCTTCCTCATAAAACATTTGCAATGATGTTTTTTTAAAGTGTTTTACATCATGCATTGCTTACAGTTCATCTACAGTATGTTTACTGGGTAGTGGTATTCTTCACTGCCTTCGTTGTTGTATTTCTACGTTTGTTTGCTCGTAACTGGTGTAAGAAAATATTGATACACTGTCGCGATATTATATTTAGGTTTACTGTATTGATTATCAAAAACTAGGACTGTCAATCGATTAAAATATTTAATCGCGATTAATTGCATGATTGTCTATGATTAGTCGCAAATTAATCACACATTTTTTATTTGTTCAAAATGTACCTTAAAGGGAGATTTGTCAAGTATTTAATACTCTTATCAACATGGGAGTGGGCAAATATGCTTTTTTATGCAAATGTACGTAGCCTATATATTTATTACTGGAAAACAATTAACAACACGATGACAGTTTGTCCTTGCCAAAATCTAGCATAAATGCATAGCATTATTTAGCCTTCTTTGCGACAAGCTAGTATGACATGGTTGGTACCAATGGATTTCTTAGGTTTTTCTAGTTTCATATGATAATCTCCGAAAGATCGATTGCGTTACTGTTTTGTATTAACGCATTATTATCGTGTTAACTTTGACAGCCCTATCAAATATCCTATACATTTTTAATTAATAGTTTACAAGCAAAGATTCGTGGCAGACAATGGTTGCAGATTGCACTAAAAGCAGTGCTATGATGTTGGATGTTACAGGGACTGTGATAAATGGATTCTTACCAATACACAGCCCTAAGTTGATGAGCATAATAGCGTGAAAAGGAAGGCGTTGTGTGTTGTCATGTGCATGCATGATGCAAACAAAACAGGACCCACTGATAAAAACATAACTCCATAGCTCTACTAGTGGTGAAAAACTCCACGGGGTACCTTTAAAAACGAGTAAATTGGGTATTTGTTAAGACTCATTTATACTCCTGAACGGACACGAACACGGACAACTGCGGACTCCACGGATGCATAGTAGTTCTGTTTGTACTGTCCAATTGGAGGACAAGTTCCACACATGTGCAGTAAATCGCTACGCTACCACTTGGAGCGTAGTGGCTGCGCTGACAGGTCAGTACAAATTGCCGGTACATGGACGTCCTTACAGAGCTTATGCGGACTCCATCTGTTGACGAAATTGATGTCACGTGGACCCCAGTGCACCCTCGCAGACACAGAATGTATAACTTAGGCTATAGGAACTATTTTGAGCGAAAGAATCTGTGCGCTAGCGAGTATTCACAGAAGCAGGACAGTGTTTATTGTTGAGATTTCACTTGGTAACACTTCATTTTACAGGTCTGCAAATTTCATGGTAATTAGGTGATAATTAGCAAGTAACCTATTAGAAATTTCTTTTACCCCAAAAATTACCCCAATATTTACCTCTAAATTAATCGAAAATCACTTTATTATAAACATTATTTAATAATTATATGCTAAAATAGCATATAATGGTTAAAATAGGGCCCTTAGGCTTGAGAAGCGGCTGTGTGCTGCTCGTCATCGGAGGTGGAAAACCAAAACTAATAGAAGACACATCTGATCAGGCAGAAATCTCACCATTGTGTGACATTGTGTGACCTGGCAGCTAATGTAATGATTCAGGGATTTTTTTTCAGAAATTTCAAATAAGTTATTTGCTAATTATCATCTATTTATCAGCAGATATGGAAATAAATCATATCAATTAACTTTGTATTCTTTTCCTGGAAATGTATTGAAATAAATTACCAGCTATTGGGAAATAGTGGAATATAATTAATAAATAATGTTTATAATAAAGTAATTTTCGATACATTTTGAGGTCAATATTGGGGTAATCTGGCAGTAATTGCAAAGAAATTTCAAATAGGTTACTTGCTAATTATCACCTAATTACCCTGAAATTTGCGAACCTGTAAAATTAAGTGTTAACTTTTACTTTTCACACTTTGCCCGAGGAAATGCAGCATCTGTATTCGTGCCAGGACTCAAACTACAGTCATGTGTGGTTGAAAAGTGGAGTGGAAGCCTCTCGTGGACTCCAATGGTGCTACTGATGAATAAAAGACAAGCAGAAGCCTGAATTATGTCGAATGTTGCATTTTTTCCTCAGATGCGTATAGGCCTCCACACTGGTTCAGTACTGGCTGGTGTAGTTGGGGTGAGGATGCCCCGCTACTGCCTTTTCGGGAACAATGTCACTATGGCGAACAAGTTTGAATCCTGCAGCCAGCCGAGTAAAATCAACATCAGCCCTACAACCCACAGGTGAAGTAACAGCCAATACTAACTCTTAACTCCCCTCTAAAACTTTTCTTTTTGACTGAAAGAAAAACAAGTAAATATCAGATTTAAATGAGCCAATACTGTATGATGTCAGTTTCCAGAAGTGGTTGTTGCAGAGAGAAAAAAAACACTAAGTCCTCTCGACAGGAAACTTAACTTTTAGACGAGCACTGTGTTTCCTCTTGTGTCAAATAATTTGCCACATTGTTTTTAGATTCATGCTTTATTTGTGTGCTCTCTGTCCCAGATTGCTGAAGGATCGGCCGGAGTTTGTCTTTATTCCCCGGAGCAGACAGGAGCTTCCGGCCAACTTCCCAGAAGACATCCCTGGTGTTTGTTACTTTTTGGAGGCGTCCTTCAAAACTTCAAAACTGACTCTGAAATGAAGTCAAGCAGCTGCAGAGCCCCGAAAACATTAGATATGACATAATATAAACGTATCCGTGGTTTAGGTTGTTTAGATATTGATGATATTGTCTATCAAACTCTTGCAGCTGCTTAATAACAGACGTGTCAGTTTGCTGTCAAACATGAGTCTTGTTGCTGTACAATTATCCATTTGTACAGTTGTAGCACAGAGAAATACTCACTTCCTTCATTTTTCTTCCAGAATGAGTCATCTCTGCAAATTAATTTGATATATAAAAGTGGCTTTCTTTGACTGTTTTGTTCATTTTAGCATTTAAGAGGTACAAAACATATGCTAAATGTGGCCCCAAAGGGCTCATTTTCAAACAGTAGCTGCTTCTGGTTTGTTGTAAAGAATTAAATATATCATCTTGCATATGGTGTAAAAATACATTTTGGATGTTGATCCTCAATGTGATAATTCCTTTTATCAAGATTGTTTTCTGTAAATATCTGACTGTTCCATTCACATCTGTCCAGACTACAATAGGTATCTGCTAAAAGCACCTTGGCCTGTTGGTACAGCAGAAGAAATCAAGATTAAAACTGAGTTGGTTTTGTGTTTTGGTGGAGAATTTCATGACAAATAATTTGGAAAAGCTGAAGCAAATGATAAAGTTGTTCAAAGATTTAAGAATTCAGGTGCCTTATAGGAAATAATATACAGACAGGATCATGTTCATTTACCTGTTTTTTTCTTCTTCTGTAGATTCAATATGAATTTACATGTCAATAATTTCTTCCAGAGGTTTGTGGTTGCAACTCAGTTTATATTTGTAATAACATGTAACTTAGACTTCCATTTATTAGACATAAAGCATTCCAAGATCGCGTTTTCCTAATATAAGTAATGTACATGTATTTTTTACTTTTTTTCCCACTGTACACATGTTTATACTATATTTATTACATTGGCTTCATAGCACTCCTTTCCTATACAGCGGGAATACGACACAACAAGAATACAATGAATGTTCTACTATCCCTCATAAAGATGTGCTTTAATCATTATTGTAATGTAATCAAAGCGCAATAAATATTGACATTAAAATGACTCTACAGTGTATAGAATAAAGTATTCTGCAATACAAAAGACTTGAAATGTAAATGACACGATTATGATATGTACATTTACTCAAGCTACATACTAATCTGTAATTACAATTTTCAGGTACTTGCACGTTATTTTAGCACTTACTATATGCTGCGTTATACTTCTACTTCACTACATTTCAGAGCAAAATATTGTACTTTTTAATCTACTATATACAATAATCTTACAGCTGAACTGTAGTTCATTTAAGATTTTACATAAAAAACATGATCAGCTTATTATATAGGTTATGGTGTATTTTTAGCAATTAAACATAAAAACTGTGAATTAGCTACCTTTTGACCTGCTACAATATTAAATTAATATTTAGCCTAGATGTTAAAGCATCAATAAATTATATTATTATTATTATTATAAATAATAACAACAATAATAATTATAACAGGCCTTTATATGTTAATATTCCCTTCTGCGAGGAGTCATTATTTATAATGAGTACTTTTACATATGATACTTAAAGTACATTTTGTTGATAATACTTCTGTACTTTGTACTCATTATATAGGCTATGGTGTATTGTTAGCAATTAAACATATAAAAGCTGTGAATTAGTGACCTTTTGACCTGCTACAATATTAAATTGCTATTTAGCCTAGATGTTAAAGCATCAATAGATTAATAATAATAATAATAATAATGTAATAATAAAACAGGCCTTTTTATTTAATAATTCCTTCTGAAAGGAGTCATAATGAGTACTTTTACTTATGATACTTTAAGTACATTTTGCTGATAATACTTCTGTATCTTAACCTAAAATGCAACTTTTGTTTCATCATTTTCATTTTTTATTTTGCCTACATTTTCAATGCAGGACTCTTAAAAAGAAAGTAGTTTCAACAGCATGTAGTAGCATCTTTTACTAAAATAAAGGACCAGTACTTCTTCCAAATAGGCTATAATATCATATCTTGTTGTATCAAAGAATGCTTAATTATCAAGAGTTAAATAAATAAATAAATAATTAAAATATAAAACGCCCTCAGTGTAGTCAATAAATAAACTAAACTGGAACGATAACCCCAGAATACAAATATACAGTATATATGCTCCATGAACATGTTAAAATAACTTGTAACTCTCAAAAATATTTAAAAAAAGAAATAATTAATATATTTCAGAGTTACACAGTGGAAGGCAGCATATTGCACAGCATTACAGTCCAGTTCAATTATGATTTTTTAGAAAAAAAATGACTGCTTAGCTCAAAGTTTCTGAAGATAAGTTATTTTTTTTATAACAGATAACATCAGTTGTTAAGTTTATAGCGTGAAAACATGACGTTCATATCAGAAACTATGTAGCAGCAGGCTGTGGTGATTTCAGGTTCACCAGCATCATGTTGGACAACAGCAGCTGCGTTCTCATTGGTCAGCGATGTGCTTACGTAAGAGCCTCTCTGCTCTGCTATTGGTCAGACTCGCTGTCAGTCACCAGCAGAGGGGAGGAACTAAAAAAGGTTGGAATGGACGCAGAGACACTCAGCATCTGTACCAAACCATGAAGGTTGAGTCAGATTCAACGGATTTCTCTTAAAAAACAAGGAAAAAGAAAAGCGACCTGCATCATGGTATGTTTAATAAGAGTTTATATTGTGTTTTAATGCTGCTAAATAGTCTGTTTGTTGCATGACGTGGTGTGTTTGACATTTCCTGTTCCTAACCGCTATGATGCGAATAAACTGTATATCAGATGGATAGAATATGTATTTAAGGCTTATGTTTTTAGCAATGCATCCTATAAATCACACATATATATTGCTATTTTTAAAAAATGTCTGTCTCCATGAAATAATATTGACATTGCTCGTGTTTTTTTAATTTATTTTTTTATTATTATTATAAATTTGCAGTATGGTTTTGTGAATCACGCCTTGGAGCTCCTCGTTTTAAGGAATTACGGCCCGGAAGTGTGGGAAGACATCAAGTGAGTTTCTGGATCTGGATGTGTTTACTATTCGGCCCTGTGTGGTATCATAGGTTACACCAGCTGGTTACACTGTGGCCTTTAACCAGGCCACCACAACAAGGATACTATACAGCCATCTCACTGTCAGCTGGGATACACATTTGCCTTTACTGTAATACAAATAATAATAAGAAATTATTTATATAACTTATAATTTATATAGCACTTCTCAAAATAGATGTTACAAAGTGCTCCACAAGACAATAAAAGCAGATAAATAAAGTAAAAAATATGGTAACTGCTAAAACAGAACATATCAATAATAATAGAAGTGGTAAAATGGTAGGACAAGTTGATAAAATAAATATATATAGTATACATACATAAATAGATAGATAGATAGATAGATAGATAGATAGATAGATAGTAACTTTATTGATCCCGAGGGAAATTAAAGTTTCCAGCATCACAGTTCCATAGTGCAAAAAATGTTAGTAAAAAGGCAGTAAAAAAGTTAGTAGTGCAAAGTACAAAGTACAAAAAAATATACCAGATATAAAAATACAAGGAGATGAAGAAACTTGTTAAAACTGAATATAGTGCAGGGTAACAGCTGTGATACACAACTATTAAAAAAGTGAGTATAGTGCATTATTATCTGTCCTGCAGACCGTCCTCCTTTGTCCCCCCCCTCCCTAGAGAGGTGATGTACAGTTTGATGGCTCGGGGGACAAAGGATTTCCTGAGTCTGTCTGTGGAGCACTTGGGGAGCAGCAGCCTGTGTATACACAGAAACGGATGTATACATACATATATTTATACCCAGTCTTATACTTACAGGAATGCTATCCCTAAAAAAATGCATTTTCAAAAGTTTTTTAAAAGTGGATACAGAGTTAGAGGATAGTATCTCTATAGGAAATGCATTCCAGAGTTGCAAATGACATGTAATGATTAACCTTCATTCTCTGCTGCAGCCTCACACTGAAACTCAGATAAAATTGGTAAATATCAGATTTTAAATTCTCTCCAAACTTTAGTCAAGAGCTCCAATAGTTGTAGGTTGAAATTTAGGCCAGAAAACACTGGTTTGAGGCTGAAAAGTAGTATTACAACAATGTAAAAATAATTATCAGAATAATACAAACGTTCAGGCTCTCTCATGTGGCTCAAAGGCGTACTGCAGATATAAATCTTGAATAAAAGACTGTGGAAGAAATTCTGCAAATTTATTTGGCGACCCTAATAAAATGTTCTGCGACCCACTTGTGGGTCCCGACCCAGTCTTTGGGGATGACTGATATAGAGGGAGAATGTGGTACACCCAGTCCAACACACATGCTGTAGGATGAATGTCTTCCACTATAATGTTAACATGTCATTTTTTCAGCATGTTGAAAGGTTTGGAGCCCTAGATGTGACCCTGACTAAAAAAAAAGAAGAATTAGAAATGAAAACAGCAGCAGCTGCCGTGTGTAAATGTTTTCGGTCACCAAAAAAAAAAACCTGGAGCTCTTTGCAAATGCAACTCATTGTTATTTAATGCACAATTTATCATGTTTGGTCTGTTTTCAGACCTTTGATGAGCTGAATCATTTAAAAATAAATTCTTATTTTCTTTACAAACTCTTTCAAGCTTGGTATGTTTTCTCAGCTGTTACACACTCTGAGAAGATGGCGGCTGCTCAGGCCCATAAATCAGGTCTGTTTTCTCAGTTAAACAGTACTAATCAGAACCTCATTAAGGTTTCTGACAATTTTGTAAAAATTGCGCTGTCAAATGTATAAATAGCACTCTGAGCTTATCTGTACTTGTTCAACAGTGCAGCTTTAAAAACAATACAACCACTTCAGAGCAAACATGGAAACATTTGTTTGTTACTGAAATATAAATCAAGACAGCTCACACTGTCTGGCCACAAATAAGACAAATAAGTTGTTATTGTATTATTCCCGTAAACAGATGTGAATTTAAAAGAATTCCAAAAAGGCAAAGCCATTTGTTGCCTACAGTGACTGTTTATTTCTGCTGTGACACTTGCTCATGACTTATGTTTGTTTTCAGGAGGGAGGCTCAGCTTGATATTGAGGGTCAGTTCCTTGTTAGAATCATATATGAAGACGGCAAAACATACGATCTTGTTTCTGCTGCAAGCAAAGTTCTCAGTAAGTGTGTTTCTTTTCAATTATTAGAATAAAAATGACACTATATGTGCTGTATTATAACATTGTATCGTAAGCGGAGATACTGATGAGATCCTTTCTGTATTTCAGAGATCGATGCAGGAGACATCTTGCAGATGTTTGGGAAGATGTTTTTTGAATTTTGCCAAGAGTCGGGATATGACACCATCTTGCGGGTGTTAGGATCAAATGTTCGTGAATTCCTGCAGGTACGCTCGCTCCTCTTTGAATGTAGGAGAGCTGGATGCTAATATTAACCACCATTGCTTGTAAAATTGCAATGTTTAAAGGAACAGTGTGTAACATTTCGGGGGATCAATTGAATATAACATTCATAACTATGATTTCATTAGTTTATAATCACCTGAAATTAAGAATTGTTGTGTTTTCGTTAGCTTAGAATGAGCCCTTCATATCTACATAGGGAGTGGGTTTCTTCGAAGAGTCCGCCATGTTGCTCTGCCATGTTTCTACAGTAGCCCAGAACGGACAAACCAAACACCGACTCTAAAGAGAGCCTTTCACGTTTCTATGTTACCTGAAGGCCACCGTAGTTCTCCAACACACTTGTGAAACTGCGGTAACGTGAGCTACATAGTGCTAAACCGTGGTACCGCAAGCCCCCATCTGACTTGGAGGGTTACTCAGTTGGTTGCAGTCTGCAACCACACCACCAGATGTCGCCAAATCCTACACACTGTACCTTTTAAATGTGAAAATAACCTTGACAATGTCATAGTGATGTCATTAGGGTCACCTCAGTTTGGGCTTGAGACTTTGAATTTTTCACAAAAAGACTGCGTTAAGACGTCAACATTTACCGGGCACGGAGGGTCTAATGAAAGATGCTGTTGTGTTGCATTATGGGAATTATAGTATCCAGCATTTTTTGACCCATACTCGGAACTAAAAGTCAGGATATCTCAGTCTCTACTGCTTCAGTTTTGAAATTCAATTTTTTAATCTGCCTCTCACAAGTCCCATACTTATTTAATGATTCGTGTCTAATGTTCAGCATCATCATCTAACTTATTATGCCTCAGCCAGATTTTAATTAACTGTGCTGTGATTGAATGTTGCATAATTCATCTTTAATCTACATTTTCAGAATTTGGATGCTCTCCATGACCACCTGGGTACCATTTATCCCGGGATGAGGGCTCCGTCGTTCCGCTGCACCGATGCAGAGAAGGGAAACAATCTGATTCTCCACTACTACTCAGAGAGAGAAGGCCTGCAAGACATTGTGATTGGCATCATTAAAACTGTCGCTCAACAAATCCACGGGACAGAGATAGAGATGAAGGTCTGCTTTGCTGTTTCTGTTCCTCTCTTTTCTTGCAGCTCTAATGGCTCATTCTGCTACCAATGAAGATAACTTTACATTTTCCCTGTTCCTCTCTTAATTTATGGTTCAAACTTCAATGAAGCCTTTTAGTTCCTGTAATGTTGTGTGTCAGAATATAACTGACAAGGTTATAATGTGAAGATTAAACAACAGAAATTTCCAAAACAACCAAACGGGAACAGAGCTGCGCTGCGACAACTGCAGCTCAGCTCTGAGTTTTTGGCTAATGTCTGTGACTCAGAGGGTATTTTTAGATCCAAGTTATAGAGTCTCTAGCTTGGGATTTTTTTTTTTCTTCCTTGGTTTTATTTTAACTTTGTCAAACCGTGGATGAATTTAAATAGGCCATTGACTGCACATTTATTAAGAAATGAATCCCGAGGAGAGATCCATATTTTTGATCTTGGCTCATTTACTCGACCACGCTTATCAGATTTTGTCATTTGTATAACACAATATCATAAACTGTCATTAGTATTTTTATTTGTTTGTTATTGTGCAGCCCACATTAATCTGCACCAATAACTGCAGCGTGTTATCCTCCTAAGACATCTCCTACTAGTACTTTGGCTGGAGTTTTCTCTTCGTTTCATAAGCGAGCAACATTTTCTCCCAAACCTAATCATATTGTACGGACAGGATCATCCTTTTTCCAGCAATTGTGTGTGTAATGAAAGAACAGAAAAAGGCAGACGCTCCAAATGTGACACCCAATTTCTGGAAATATTAGCCACTGTTGCTGTGGCAACAGGGTGCAGAGACAGCAGCTTGACGTCAGCATGCCTTATGCCCATAAGCCCACTGAATAATGCCATTTTACACTGTTAAATTCTATAATAATAGACTCCCTGGCATCATTAATGGAATAATATTTATAAATTGTACGGGTGAAATATTTAATTAAAAACATTTTATTGCTGTATCCATGTGCCACAACAATATCGTTAATAAAATTTAAACTTAATGAAAGCTGCAGTGCAGAGAAATGGAGCAAATATGATTAAAAACGTATTTTTTATAAAACGGTCACTATATCCTGACAGTAGTGCATGAGACAGGTAATCTGAAAAAAAATCATATGCCTCTGTGTCCTCCGGTGCTCATAATGGCATCAGCAAGATTTCACAGACCGGAGGAAAACAACCAATCAGAGCCAAGCTGGAGCCTGCCGTCTCTGAGCAGCTGTCAATCACTCGCGGACTCTGATCAGACGGTCAAACTACGCAGCGCTGATTAAATATGAATCAATATTCTGTTACTGTAATGCCTATTTCTAAATATAAAATGTTTTCAGAATCATCTTAGTGTACTGTTTAGCTGTAAAATGAGAAAGTTTGTGACCCGGCAGCCATTTTGAGATCAGTTGAGGAAATACCAAGCACCGCCCACCAGCCGGAGGAATGCTCAATAGGAACGCTCTCTCTGAAATGACCTGTGATTGGCCAAAGTCTCCTGTCACGGGCTAGATTTTTTAAAGCCTGAAAACAGAGCCATGAGGAGGTGCAGAAGTCTAGTTATCTCTCAGAACACTTGAATTACAATATGCTGAAAGGTTATTGTGGAATTTTTGCCCAGTGATGCCAAAGATATTCTGCCTACTGCAGGTTTAAATCAGCTTTGCCACAATAACATCAATATGTGATCTATTATTTAACTTCATCCAATGCAGATGATCCAACCGAAAAATGAGGACTGTGACCACATCAAGTTTCTGATTGAGGAGAAGGACTCGGAGGAAGAGGCGTTCTACGAGGACCTGGACGGCTTCGAGGAGAACGGCACACAGGAGACTCGGATCAGCCCGTACACGTTCTGCAAGTCCTTCCCGTTCCACCTCATGTTTGACAAAGACCTGATGCTCACACAGTGTGGGAACGCCATTTATCGAGTCCTGCCTCAGGTGTGGATTCACGTCCAATTATGTAAAAGTCTGTTTTACATGCAGCAAACACTGTTTCATCAAGTCAGCACTTGATTATGTTTTAGTCTGACTTGTATTCATCTCAGTCTCTGTCTTAGTTTTGGATGCCCAGAATGCAGCACTAATTAATTTTATAGATAAAGCATTAACTTCTAATCTACTGTAACTGAAATATGCACATTTTATTTTATTCCCCAGCTCCAGCCCGGCACCTGCATCCTCCCTTCAGTGTTTTCTTTGATTCGTCCTCACATTGACTTCAGCTATCATGGCATCCTTTCCCACATCAACACCGTCTTCGTTCTGCGAAGCAAGGTAGATAGAACATATTATTTAGTTTTTTTGATTACAGCGTTGTTGTCCAATTACATCAATACTTTTCTTATATTAACATCATTTTCCAGGAGACAAAAAAGCACTAAAACACACTAATAAGTCTAAATGATCAAAACAGGGTTTGATTGTAAATGACAGAATTTGTTTATAGTCTTATATATTAACATTGATGAGCTCTCTGATATTTTTAACATCTGCATAACACTGACTCTGGGTTTCATCAACACTGTTAATGAGGATTATATTGTTTAGATATGTCGATTTTTTTTTTTTACTTTTTAGTATGTTTTTTTCAATTCTTTATTTAGAGGATAGTTGAGAACATTTCACCAACTGCAAAGACATAGCCTTTCAGTTACAAAGAGCACTAGTAGTCTGCAACAAATGAGCAACATACTTTTCCAATTGTCCTTTTTTTTAAACAATTAGCATCCTATACAATCTACAATAACTATATACTTTATGAAAAGAGGGATGTATAGTATCAAAGATGTACATTAACATGCTGGGAGACAAACCAGTACGTTATCTTAATTAACATCACCACAATAGATTTTATACATTTGTTAATAGAGAGCCTAAGTCACGCTGACCCCCATGGGACCTTATTTCGGAAAAAAATACAGTAGTTAATGGCAAGAGACAATTATTTTTTCGATCCTGTTTGAATTGCGCCATGAATCACACATATGACGTTTGTCAATTTAAAACATAATTTTGCAAGTCAAGACAGTCACAGTTTGTTGTAAAACTGTTGAAGTATCAGACTGTGAACATACGTAATTAGAAACACTACACACCCAAATGTTGCAAAAGTGATGTCTCGCTCTCTGAAGCTACGATGCCTGTTTGTTTCATACTGGGATATATATCCGTTGATTACCGTTCATATGTTTTCCAAAATAAGGTCCCATGGGGTCCACTGGAAGGGGAGGGACTTAGGCTCTGTATTCCATAAGGATTGGCTGTGACTGTCGTACATAAGCAATCAATTTTGTACATAACTTAGTACATCTGTTCATTTGTAGGTGAAGTAAAAGGTATTTGTAGTTTTTTAAAATGCATTTATATTGTTTATGCATGGAGCAAAGAGTGTTAGGGTCTAAATATCCTGAAAATTAGAACTTTTACTCAACATGCAAGATAGATATTTCTTGGAAAGTTCATAAACTGAGAAATGACAGAGCAGAAAGGTGAAGCTAATTTTTAGTATATTTTTTAGAGTATTGAGAACACAGATTTCAGCGAGAAATCAATTGGAAACTCAGGAGGGAAAATTCATAGGTGTTAAAATAATAGCTGCAGTGAGTAGAAAAAGCATTGAAGTAGATTGTACTCATTGTGAAGAGACTGGCCTCAAAGCGCTTCCAAGCCGGGGATACTACTTGATATTTTTTTCTTTACACATATAAAATCTGAACTAATTCCCTCGAGTGGTGGGTGACGCATGTGACACTTTAGGCAAAAAAAAACAAACATGCAGGTTTAAAAATAAAGAGTGAGCTGAACTGGTGCCCAGTTTTGAAGCAGATTAAGAGGAGAACGTATAATGCAATATTCATAAGTGTGATGTAATCCTGACAGGAGGGCCTGCTGAATGTGGAGACTGTGGAGAACGAGGACGAGCTGACGGGGGTGGAGATCAGCTGTCTGAGATTGAAAGGACAGATGATTTACTTGCCAGAGGCGGAGAACATCCTTTTTCTTTGCTCACCCAGGTAAACCCACAGTCTGTCCCGACAGAAGCACACACTGAATATACACACACCAAAAACACTGATTTATTTCATTCATTTCTGGCAGAGATTAAGAGTGCTGGAATCTGAAATTCCAAGGTGTTAATTTATTTGATGAAAGCCATTGCTCTTCTATGCATGTATAAATAAAAACCCACTATATACAGAAACTGGCATTTTAGGTAAAATTGAGTAGTTGTTACAATTTGCTTCACTTGCTCGCCTCAACAGTTTCCTCTGTAGCACTACAGTATATTGATAATATGAAAGTTAACTACAATGTGTGTTGGTCCTTCTCTCATTACTTTTCATTCCCTATTCTGATTGTGATGTTCAGTATAGGAACAAATGGCCTTTGGGCTGAAGCCTTAACTACTTAGCTCAAATATATTTTGCTTTGATGCTTTCATAAACATGTATAGGTACACGGTCACATAGAGAAACAAACAAACTTGTGAGCTGAGGTAATCTCATAGGTTCTTCTGCTGTGACCCCCATTAGCCTTTGTGGCCCTTGTTTAACCAATCAGACATTTCTAGTGAAATATCAGATGCAGGAGAGCAGAGTTCAAGAGATCTCGTCCTCACAGATCGAAGACACTTTGCGGAGGACAAGATCAGTGTTTTCACAAAAGGTTGCTGCCTGACAGGAAATAACAGCAGCTGAAAAATAAAAGCATGCCTATTCACCTGACCAGATAAGACTCAGTTTCTGACCTCACCAGGAACATTTATCTGGAGATAACACGGGGGTGATCTCATTACTGGAGGTTCATACTTTATGTTCTGTTTTATTTATGCTGATTCCCGGTTTGAGTATCTCACTGTTTTCTCCTTCCTCTGTGTCTCCAGTGTTATGAACCTGGATGATCTCACACGAAGGGGGCTTTACCTGAGCGACATCCCGCTGCATGACGCCACGCGTGACCTGGT
>CAKALG010022917.1:0-28234 GCA_916700815.1 Helicolenus hilgendorfi
TTATCTGAACAGTGTAGCCACACGCGAGCGTGCATACGTGGCGAGCGCGCATGGGACACCGACCCGGGTGATTTATACGTGTAAAAAGTTGCAAACAGTCCCTTTAAGCATAGGCTAAATTAAGTAATTTTAAAAAACAAAAACAAACTAATTTCACTTTGCTAGGTGTAATATATATTTAAAATCAATTCAGACTTTGATTCTCACAAATCGTCATTTTGGACACATGAAGTTGGTGCGGGTTACCATGGTTACACGTCTCCAACGGGCAAGGACCCTCTCAGGAAGTGACGACGTAAATTACTGCTTAGTGTATCTGAAAAGATGCATACTACTGTTTATTCACAGAAAAGCATGTTGAACGATACTCCACCTGTTAAGTATGTAGTACATAGTATAATACATTTTTATTTTATGTGTTTATGAAAGAACACTATTAACTAATATATCATTATCAGATTTTTGTTAAACTCACAAATACTGACATTGGTGTCAGCCTCAAACATCTATTATGGGTCGGACTCGGGCTGTACTTTGCCTCATCCATCTCTGTCTATTCCCAGTGCAGACAAAGATAGAAAAGCTCATCATCTTTAATCGTGTGGTATTAAGTGGAGTTGGGCTTTGCTAGAGATGAGAATAGCCACAGAAGTGCACTTTAGTTAATAGTTAAAAGGGTTACTGGAACATGTCACTCAAAATGCTGAAAAAAAATAAGCCCACAAGAAGGCTATCCAAGCACAAGAGGACATGATCACCAGAGTGCTGGTTGTGAAATGTCGAGTGATATTTGGGAAATTGCAGCTGAGCGAGAAAAGACAGTTTAACAGTCTGCCTCTTGTTCCCCACTTTCTCTTTTTGTCAAAGCTCTGTCAAGTCCTCGCTTTGTTGTCTCAGTGTTTCTGTGATCTCGTCTGTACTTTCAGTTGACTCCATCATTCAGAGTGGGTTATACAGAACAATGAAGGCCTGATATCCAAAATTAGGATTCTCTGTCAGACTGGCACTGGAAAAAAAATTGATCTAATATTGAATGACCGCAAAAAGTCCGACTGTAAGTAGTGTCAATAGCAGGGATGGAAATATATCAGGCATTTCAAGGTCATTAATAGTGTGTGGCCATTGGAAATAGGTCATGAGATCAATAACAGCCTTTTTGCAGATCTGGTTTTGATCAAGTCCGGGTTGCTTTAAATACTCCACGACTAATGCCCTTCATCAGATTGAGCCTTAATCCTCTATAACCAAACAAATCAACGTCTATTACATTTTTCCTGAGTTTTTCCAACTTTGCTTTTATAATGATGGGGAGGTTTTCGGTGCTGATCTCTTAACACCCAAAGTCTGGTCATGCCATGTGACAGTCTACCTTGCACTAATCAGGTGGGGATATTTAATGGTGTTGGTCCCTAAGCCTATCAACTAGAACTGTGGCTTTGCTCTGCCGTGAATGACAAATGGGGAGAGAGTAGCAGCAGTGAATGAAGGAAAGAGAACAGGGTGGTGAGAATGTGAAGAGCCGTTTGAGCTGTTTCTTTGGGTGGTTAGTGCTGTTTTTTTTTGTCACTACTTTTTCTAGCAGGAAGACACAGCAACAGATGTCCCAACTTCCATGCTGTGCTGTGAGGAATACTCAGAGTACCATGTCCAACCACATACTGTCAGTGTGACTCTATAGGAGACGCCACCCAAGGGTGTCCTGGTGGCCTTTCACAATCCATAGTCCATTTGGCTAGTCCGAATGAGAGTGAAATTGATACTTTTGGTTAGTTTTCTATTTATTTTGATTCGGTTTCACAGTGCACAAATTAAAGTGGACCAAATTTTCAAAGAAAGTTGCTGAGGGGCATGTACGCAAGAGCAAATTTATCTTTTTTGTCTCGAGAACGGTCACTTCTGTGCCGGGAGGCGGACTTTGTGTGATGTATTGCTGTCGAAGTGTTTTAACTTTGATTCGGCACTGATTGGTAAATTCTCTCCCACTCATGTAATCTGTCATGTACTGTACCTGTGTTCATCTGAACAATATGTCCGAACAGGCAGCCTGTGTTTTGGTCCGCACTAGAGTATGATTACTGCGTCAACTACCCGAACAAACCACCATAGTTTGATTAAAATGGACTAAATGTTGGCATGTGAAAGCGCCATGAGACGCTGACTGCAGTGTCCCTGGTTTGAGTCCAGCTTGAGTCCACCTTTGTCACACGTCATTTCTCTTCTCTCCGCCCTCATTTCCATTCTCTCAGTTGAGCACTGCCAGAATTGTTTATTGACCCTTAGTTTTTTTTTGCCTTTATTTGAAAGTATGACAGTACAGAGAGACAGGAAATACAGAGAGAGGGGATGCTGACATGTGACAAAGGGGACCGTACTGGTACACTCAAAGAAAGTATATTGCTAAGAAGTGAAAGTCAATTGTATGTGCCATTGCAACATCAGCGCCCTGCAGCAAAGCTACGCCTCTGCCATTTTGGACTGAAAGCGACTACCGGACGCCAGTAAAACGTCAGTCTGCAACGTGCCGTACAAAAGTAAAACAAAATTATTTCTATTCTGTTGTCATATTTAATGTCTCTGCTGAGATGGCCTGTGTTGAACAATAAAAATGTATAAATGTAATAACTGTTTTCAGTCCAAAATGGCGGCAGCGGCTGTCCTAAAAAAAAACATCAGAGTTTTGTCTCTTTGGTACACTCCTTAAAACAGTCTACCACCAAAACGCCCGTCCATTTGAATCTTTAGGTTCATTCTTATTTTACTGGGCTTCCTGTTCATTCAACAGGTTTTAGCATCACAGCTTTCTGTTAAGTTCATATGTTGATCAGAGTTTTAATGAAGTTTATGTGTCCCACGTAATGTTTCAGAAGTTTGTTTTTCTGACAATTATTTTTAACGAGGCCGTTGACCTTAAGCTGAGTTGTTTCTGCCGCTTCAATATTCAACCTTGTGCTCGGTGTGTCTCACCACTGACATACATTAGCATGGACATGCATCAATAGTGGCATCGAAGTGAGAAGAGATGAAGCAACTGATAATAATTCATTTTGAACGCCAATATTAAGTGAAGCTTTTGCCTGAATTGTAAAATACAAAATATCAGTCCAAGGTGGAAAGAATGTACTCAAGTAGTCTCTAGGCAGGCAATATTGTCAAAAAGATAATGTCACTTGACACTATTAAAAAAGTATTTTACAAAAAAACATTTTATTGTCAGAAGTTAAGTGTGAAAATTCTTCCTAGTAATTTTCCAAAAGATAGTGAGCCCTACTAACTATTAGTTTGAATGTGACTGCTCTTAACAATGAAGTGTCCTCCTACTCCAGGGTTTGATAAATGGCTCAGCGCAGTTCCAGTTCCCCAGAGATATAAATGCTTTCCCCGACACCTAGTGGGGGAATCTAAGCTAATACTGCTCCATATTGAATCTATCTCTCTGCCTCCAGAGATCAAATGCACTTTTAGCAGCCTCTATTGTGCCAAGATTCCCTTCTCCTCCCATGGTCTGGCAGAGATTTTTTTTTGTCCAAAGTTACCTTACAGCTGTAAGTTGGCCTTTGTGTTTGAAAGCAGGTCTTTTTCTCACCGAATGTCACTTTTTTCCCAGAGAAACCTCATCTGTGTGAACACAATACGACAGTGCTGACATTTTCAAGGTTATGATATAGCTGCATCATTAAATTAAACAGAAGAGCACACAATGTGACTAAGGGCCCGTTCACATGCTGCGTCTTAAACGCGTGGAAAACGCCAGCCGCGGCGCATTCATCCTTTTATCCAAGGTGCTTCGGAGGTTGCGCTACTGTCACGCCTCCCGTTACTAAGCAACCAAAACCTGCACGCTACGATGACGATGAAGTTGCAGTAATGTAGCAGTAAGCCTCACTGACTAAACTAAACAAAGTCAAAACAAAGATGAATCGATTTATAGCACCGTAAATCCCTCACAGTAGCTTTATTGCTCGATTTCTCAGTCAAGTTGGCTGACCTTTAAGCCGTAGATTGTGACGTCCTCGTCAGAAAGGGTGAAGCAAGTAAAAATAGTCCGTGGGACAGATGTAAAGCTCTGGGTAGCCCTGCACTAATGATTAACTTCTCCTCCATATATTTACCGTAGACTGATATTTACGGAAGAAAGAAAAGATATCTGCCGGCTGTGATTGGTTGTTCCTCGTCACATGACATGAGGTGCTTGCTGCAGTGTTCCAAAGGTTGAACTATTTTTATGTTGGGTTGCAGCCGTCGCGGCTCAAAAAATAGGCGCTTGGTAACGCTTGCGCATCACGCCTGCGTCGCTCTCATGTTTGAGTGCGCCTGCCGTGCGTCTTGACATGACATCAATGGAGTTGATTGTGCAAAAGACGCAGCATGTGTACAGCCCCATACAGTATATACTGCATGCTGCTGTACAGCCAAAATGGAGGCATTATTTGTAGATATTACACTATAAAAGCCACATTACATCATTGTTAATTTTGTCCCCAATTTTAACTGCTATAATATTAGTTGCTCTTTATGATGGCACCAGCATTATAACACCCGGTAATGTCTGTAGAGATGGTAGTCTTTTGTGTTAGTACCACATTAATCTGTGGAAGCAGCTTTCCCTTTTCTCATTACAAAAGTGTGACAAAGACAAATAGCTACTGTTTAAAGACCTCTGAAACCATATTTATGACTCAGATGCGACATTTTATTATGTAACTGGAAACTGGATTTTTCCATTATGAAATTTTCACGCAGATTGCACAGCGCTGGAAATGTTATTTTGATAATTATAATCTTTTATAACTAATAATCGTTGTCTCCTCAGTTTGCTTATTGCTACTTTCTTTACTAAAAACCCAAAGGGCAGCCTTTTAAACACTTTCAGCCTGACTTTATATCCCCAGTGTTGTTCTGCAGTGTGAGCCATAATGTCTCCTACTTGAACACTCTTGAACACTTGTTCAAAAGGGTCACTTGTAACAACGTGTGCTAATTTATTTATTGCAATATTGCATGAAATATTCGTGAGATAATTTGTTAGACATTTAACTGCAATTGAAAATACAGGCAATTAGATCTCATTGATGCATGCTTATCTTTTAATTTTTTTGCTTCACAGATTTTCCCGTCACAGCCTTTTTGCGTGTCTATTCTTGAAACAGAAAAACAAATCAAATCTGTACCTCACGGTTCCTCATTCTTTATTGCTTGCTTACCATATCCACCACACAAACACACAGACATTTTTAGTGTTTGCGACTAACCTCCTGACCCCTTGACGTTTGTTCCTACTAGCCTGCTGAGTAGCTGGCGAGTGTATTTATAGAGAAGGTTTAACACCATAGATCCACTGCTCTTCTTTTTACAGAGGCTGTGGCGGCCCGAGTGTTCGCAAGGTAGCGAGCGCCTCTGCAATCGATATCCACCTCTCACTCATCTCTAGCTTAATGTATGGAGCTGCTGCTTGTGTAAAGGCTGCCAGCATTACTCTAGACCCAGTGTTTTTACTTTGTGGAAATTGTATGTATGGTTGCAAAAACTCGGGCATGAATCAGACAAAAGATCTGCCCATTGTATTAAGTTGCAAAACCTCACACAGAAAACCACACAAATGCAAAGTTTAATGCTCACTTCTAATGTATATATTGTGTTTTGATTTTTAATTCAGCAAATTACCTACAGTACAAGTAGGTAAAGGCATTATGTCCTCGTCGTGATCTACGTTTGTTTTCTTCTGAGTGGCAGGCCTTGCACAGGGACCTCGCTCGTCCAGTCCTTGAAAATGATTGGCGCTGTGGACACCCGTGTCAAATGCTGATAATCTGCAGTTTCAAGGGATAAGCTGCAGTGTCTATGTTGAGTTTACAGCGGGGTTGTTTTAGGTTTTTGACATACTTTTATTACATTGAGTGTTTTATTACGAAAGAGTTGATGCTGAGAGGCTTGATTACGTCATGGGTTTAATGTCAGCCTGTTAAAGCCCTCTTTGGATGGTCACCATGGGGCTCTGTGCAGACTTTGCCAGATTGGTTCTAATTTTTGGCATCTGCCTGCTGATGTTTACATGTCATGGAATTTCATTAGCTACAGATGAATCAGTTAATAACTATCAGTGTAATGTCATAACTTTGTTGGCAGCATTGTATTTATGAGGCTGTGTAGTGTATGTAGTCTCTGTTTTCCTTATGGAGTAGTCAGGTGAGGGGAGAAAGTGACACTGTGTTAGATTACACTAAAAGGATACTTGTGACTCTCAGTTGTAGCTGTCTTTGCCAAGAAAGCAAGTATCGCCTTAACCTTTAAGAAAGACCTCAGGTTTCAGACTGTGGCCGGTTTCCATGACATGGGACCATCATCTGACTTCACTCTTAAAGTGATACTCCACTTATGGGTATTCAACACGCACCCTCTGTATTCAAAGGGTTTTAGTACCAATTATAGTAGCCATGGACAGTTTGAATTATGTTAGTTACAATGGTTTTCAACAGTTAACAGGTGTCAGACAGGAAACAAATCAAAAATGGTCATAGAAACTTCTTAAGCCACTGCTGCAACATTCATCTCTCGTGCTCCCTCCCTCCTCTGTTTATGACTCCCTGCTTCCAGCATTTCCCCCCCGCTTCCGCTCTTTTGTGCTCAGATAAACACGTCTTGTTCTGATCTCTGTACAGAACGCACAGAGATGAAATTAATATCGATCCTCCCATCTAGCTCCCGGTATGGGAGCAAACAAGTGTACTTTTTTATAAAATGTCAGAGAATTCCTTTAATGCCAGATTACGATGTTTTTGTTGATGCAGCGCTGCTTACAGTTTGCTGCTGGTTTTGACATTTAAGCTTATTTTAGTAATTGATCGGTGTCAACTTTGAATCATGCTGATAATTTCCACACACAACAAACATGGCTACCGTAGCCGACCCTTCAATGGTGGCTCCACTAGCCTTTGTGTAAACCTTGGACATTGTAAACATTATTTTTCACTAACATGTACAGTTTATTCTATTTTAAAGCGGCGATTCAAATATAAGGAATGTCCACAAATGTGTAGAGGAATAGCCATACGCATTTGTTTGTCTATGGCCAACATAATGTATATATACAGGGCTCGAAATACTTTTTTTCACTTTTATGACAGTTAAAATATGTAAATTTAGCTAACTTTCCCTTTGATTTTTCTCAACCTGTAAAGTAAAATAATGTCAAATTGTATATGGTCATAGTCAGGGTCGTCACCCTGAACAGGATTATATTGAAAATTTCAGCAAACCTCTGATAGAAAACATTTAATTACTCAATTTAAGAGACTCTAAAAATTAGGACAGTTTTTTTGCAAACAACGACTCACATCACCGCAGTGTTTTATGGTGTTAATGTTGCTCCTTACTGCTCTGTCTTTTCTGTCTGTGCGCGGTCAGTGTCTTTTTTTCGCGCCGGGACGTTATCAGTTATTGATTAGTCTCACGGTCAACGCATGAAGGTTGGCAGCACTGAACAGAGCTGAGAATTACGTGCAAATCTCAAATTGTACATGTACTACCGTGCGTATGCACATGGTATTTCAAGCCGTGATATATTCCAGTGCTCACCATATGTAAATTGTCAAGCAGTGGGAAAAATAAACCTTATAATGCTATCCAGATATACACAGTGAAGCAGATTGGTGGTTGATCCACAGCTTTTCTCCTGTCCTGGGTTAAACGCAGGTCAAGCGCTACCAGACTTTGGTGGCGAGGAGTCTCCATCAAGGGCTGGAAACTTAATTCAATGATAGTGACGTTAAAATGTCATAAACCAACTCCCAGTAGAGAGAGAGAGAGAAAAGGCAGGAGTGGGCGAGCATGAGAGAGCAATTGAATGGAGAGAACTGAAACTAAAATGTATTTGGTACTAAGGTTCGTACTAAGGATTTGTGTAAGGTTCAGTAGAACCACACCATACCTAAATGTTTCCTGTATTAAAGGGGAACTAAATGTATAACTTTTTGCAATTCTGCTTCAGGTCCGGAGCATTTAATGAACAACCTGGTGATCACAGCCTAATTTAAAAACTTAGCAGCCCACAGCCACAGTTCACCTATGAAGATGAATTGCCATTCACGGTTAATATTTTGGTAATTATTATGCAGAGTGTTGGGCTCTACATCAAGTAGAACACTAATGTCAATTAGTGCTTATGTTTACAGCAAAATCTTTTTTAAAAGTTGGGCTTTGTTAAAGCAAAAAACAAAAAGACCTAGACAATACTTTAAAAGCTGTTATGAAAGTACTGTAGAGCAGTGTATTGTCTAAACATGCATATATTTCCAAAGCAAGCAACATTACAGATTTTATATTTACTAGAAGCGAGTGTATCTCACAGGAATAATTCATCCAATTAAATGTTTGTTTACATTGCATTGTAACATTTTTTTCTTCCCACAGTGCAATTTGCAACGTAAACATTATATTTTATAATTTAGTCTATTCTGTATCATCATCATTATTAAGAGCACGGTCTTTAGTGCCAAACCAGAGTTAAACCTAATGGCACAGACAACGGGCCCCAGGGTAGGAGGGTATGTTATGAGCAATAATTCGTCTGTAAGGCATTTGAGTGCACTTAATGTTAAGTGCCCTTAGACCTAGTACCATTCCTGTAAAGTCTAATCTGCTGTCCCTGTGCCTTAGGCTTGTAATTTTTCGCATTAATGCAGGGAGAATGATTAAGTTTATAGTCTGTTTGTCTGTGTGCCCTGGCGTCACTGGATAAACAATCCCTGTATACTGTATATAAGGGCACAAATAGGAATGCACATGAGCGATCAAAATGTTTCAATTCCTATACCGATAGCAATACCTGGGCTTTGGGTATCGGCCGATACCGAGTACCGATCCGATACTAGTGTTTAATTGATAAGTGCAGTGGCTTTCGATCAGATGCTTGACCTGTGATGCATTTTTGCTGTAAAAAATGAAAACGGAACAAACCTTTCTGTTTTCCACACTCAGTGTTTTGTCCAGACTTTCATCGTATTAGACTTTTTGTGTTTGAGTGTCTGTCTTTCAAGATTGTCAGTGAAATGCCCGCAGTCTAAGTGTTCACTATTTACCCTAATGGAAAATTATTATTAATCGGTAAAAGAACTGAGAACAAGTTGGACAGGTGAAAGAAGGACAAAAAGAAAAAAAATACTTTTTAAATAAGATTTCCCAAAGAGGTGAATAATCTAAAGGCACAGTCTGAAATTCTGCACATCTCTATTCAAACACTGTAGATGGACAGGTGTGAATGCGCAAGGACTGTGTATCACATTCAGGTTTGGAGTATTTGGTATATTTTGAATAGATCAATAAAATCTCATGTCAGAATATCAGCCAGTTGTTATCACTTATCAGATTTGTCTCTAGCCACAACTATATTCCCAGTTGGAGCACCTTCTTGCCTGAAGTTATTATTCACACCCTTCCTATTGTTTCCCTTCATCGAGCCAGAGACACAGCTATAAATCAGTGGGCAGGATCTGGCCTGGTCCCCTCCTATGAGTCAGTCTTGGCTCTCTGCTGGTAAAGTTGGCGAGCTCGCAGTGTTCTGATGTAAACGTTACTTAGTTGCATGCTTTCAAAGAGGCATGCAGAGCGCTGGTTATACAATATGCATGTGGCAGTGTTTCACCCATTCGCAACCATACAGTTTTCAATTGCAGGGCTAGTGTGGCTAATCGTTCCCTCGCTGTATTTCATATGGCCCATTTACTTGAGGCTATGAGTAGAATTTGAAAGTAAAAGACTTTGGCAAACCCACAAGGCTCTACAGTAAGTGATAGTGTTGTACATCAGCTGTCACAGTGAGAAGTAGTTTCTGCATGTCCGGCTCTGGGTGTTACCAAAATCCACTTCAGAGTGATACACCAAGGTAAATCCAACACTAAAGCCTTTTAAATGTTTTTTGTCATTGTAGGAAATAGAGTGCATCCAGGGATGATGTATTTTGTAGGCCAGCCAGGAAGTTAGCATCACCCTGGTTCCCTCGACAAAAAGCCAATGGGATATTTCCATTGGGTTTTGGATTATTGCAGAAAATAAACTCTGTAGCAAACACACGTTTATGATACTTACACGTTTTGTTCAGCAAGACAATATTCACAAATGAACACCACATCTATGATTTTTTTATATGTAAAAGCAATTGCCAGAAGTAAAAAGCTAACTTTAGGCCATAAATGAACTACACCACGGTCGCATGTGTATACTCAACGAGACTGCGGCGGACGAGTCGGCGTGATGATAGTAGATAGTAGATAGTAGATAGTAGATAGTAGATTTAGTAGTCTCATGTAGCCGCTTAGTAACAACCGCCTTTTTTAAGAAGGCAGTTTAAATGTATTTAATGTTGTAGAACAAAACATTAACATCTCTTAAGCTTGTGTTAACCAGAGACCATATTTCAGCATCTAACAAAAAACCCATTCAAAAAACCCATGGACTTCCAGACGAGGGAACCAGAAGTGCTTAATTGCTAACATCATTTCCGTGTTTTAGTACTCATTCCTGTAGCACTCTATTGGTGTGCTGTCCACAACGTAGTGGAGTTAGAGAGGAATACAGGTCATGTGATGAATGCAACCTCATAATCTTGCACTTCTACAGGGCACTTAGGTTGTTTTATTGCACTGTGAATTGGTCCCAAGAACAGACTTAAATAACTGGTCCGAGTGAGAAAATGTAGGACAGCTAGGACTGTATTAGAAAGTGGTGTCGTTTTGGAGTCCTTCCATCCAAACCATGCCACATTCTGGGTCACAGTGACTTCTTTCACTTTGTACACTTTGTACATTTTAATCGTTCTTGTACCATATGTTGTGCATCTCATACAAACCCTTCTTTTGTGTAGGACAAAATGAATACTTCAATAGAAACTAGTGCTGTTTTGGTTATTTTGAGGATGGCACGTCCCTCTCAGCCGATCTTAGATTACCCCTTCCTTCCTTCCCTCTTCTCCATGTCTCGCTGCTTTCCTCTGCTTGCTGTCTGTGTTTGGCTTGCATCTCCTCTGCACCCCCCCTTTTGTCTTTGCCCCTCAAGCACTGTCAGCTCAGGGATTCTCTCTCAGTTCACTTCTTATTTAGGTTAGACGTACTCAAGTGTTATGGCTTCCTCCTTTTGCTCAGCGATAGGATTTAAAGGCACAGATTCTATCTCTGCCGCCCAGCCCATTTTACACTTGTTGGGTTTGCCGTTGGATCATTAACCGGGGTGTCATCGGCAGAGATATATGCCAAGGTCTTTTTTGAACTGCTGAAATTATGTTTGAGTTTTCTGCAGGTTTTTATAACCTTGGTAAAGTCAGGGAATTGATGAAACTGTATCTTTTTTTTAGTCAGTGAAGTTCTCCTACCTGTGAAATGGTAACGTGCCTGATGAAAATATAGTTGAAATGTCATAGAGACAAATCTCTTATGTGCAAAGGTTTATTGATGCCTATATTATAGAAGTACATATTGAATAGTCCTACAATGTGACAACATGATGACTTGTGTGTTTCCCTGCAACAAGATTGGTGCAATACAAAATTGCTTGGGAATGGGAATGAGTGATTACAATATTGTATTTGTGCATTTGACTATGCATCTGTTAGGAATCATATTATGTTTGTGTTGTATATCAGGGGTGTGTGTGTGTGTGTGTGTGTGTGTGTGTGTGTGTGTGTGTGTGTGTGTGTGTGTGTGTGTGTGTGTGTGTGTGTGTGTGTGTGTGTGTGTCAGTGTGAGCTTGCTGCTGTGTGAATTAATGTGTGTGTTGTTTTGCTTTGGGTTTTGGATTTGTGGCTTATCACACGTCCCAGCTGTTCGAGAATGCATTGTTCTTTGCACGGGCTGGATTAAGAGGCATTTCATGGGAAAACAAAAGTAAGACCAGAATGGGGTGTTGAAAACAGCATTTTTTAGCTGTAAACAATAACCAATATATGTCAAGTGCAACCAATTAGAACGAGAGTCAAAATTTTGATTAAAATAAGAAGTGGATTGAAATTGTACATTATACTGTGAGATTCCTTTAGTCCTCCTGGATTCATATTTGTTTAGCGTAAGAGTAGTAGTCCTCCGTGAATCTGATAGTGTGTGTGTGTGTGTGTGTGTGTGTGTGTGTTTGAGTATGGTTAACTGTGACTTTCGAAGTGTTTCTGTTGACTCAGTAAACACACACTGCATTGAATCCTGTTTCTTTCCATGAAAAAGCATTGAGTGCTATCAGTTATACTGTTACTTTCAGTGACTTTTTCTTATAGGATAGACTGCTCAAGTAGTTCTTTAGCTTCAAATCTGCGTTAGCTGCAGACTAGCTGTAACCGACTGAGAGTGAGTGGTGTGTGTGCAGGTGGCAAACAGACTGTGCTTTTGGCCCTGAGAGACGTTAGCGGCTCCCTTAGGAACGAGACTGGGCGGGGTGGGGCTCCACCCTCTCTAACACAGTGGTGTGACCAGGAGGAGCATGGGAAGGAGAGACACCGGGAAAGAGGCAGTTTGTCTGTTTGTACTGTGTGAGTTAAAGTGAAACCTTGCTCTCACTTTTGTATCTCTGCAGGTGAGACAGGCTGCTCCAACAAAGGCTCCTGGATGCGGTGTCTCCTGCGGCTCAGGTGAAAGGTAAGCTGAGCTCTCACCTGCAGGCCCACTCTTTTAATGCCTTAATAATGCATATACTCTGTTAAATTGGCTAGCTATCTGTTTTAGCTTCAGTTAACCACATGGTTTGCATGCGCCATTCACATGTTACAGCCCAGGTTTAATTTGTGACCCTGTTTTCTCTCCGGCGTCAGTCTACTTTCAAAATTTGACACAAATGCAAGTACATTTTTACCCAGCATTGCCAGGAGGGTTTTGAGCAGAAGAGAGAATTAGGGCATGTCTCCTAAGGTGTGTGAAGTAGATGTACTTTTTGTTTATGCCAGTTTTTATTACATTTTAAGTGCTCTCTGCAGCTATTTGATCATAATGTCAGTTAGTTCTGTAAAGCTTACATTTGTGTCGTTGTGGTGACTTCTGCATTTTTGTGTGAGCAATTGTGAGTCAGTGTTGCACAGTCAGAGCACAGTGCAGCATTGAAAGAAGAGAAACCGTTTAACAGAACTGAGATCAGCAGCTTACAGGGTGTGCCTGATTCATTTGGGTTAGATTGGAGTAAATGTTTGGGGTTGCACAAGGACAGTTGGCTACAGAATGATACTTCAGATAGGCAGAGCCGTAAAACAGGCAGTTTGCCTAGAGTACATGTTGATCTTTCATACAGTGGCAGAGGAAGTGTAATGACTAGTTGCTCGTTCTTTTTTCAGCCTCTCATCCTGAGCACGCTGTGTATTTTGGTCTCTCCTGGAAGGATAAGTGTATACAAGTGTATTTATGTGTGTTGGTTAGTTGTATAAACAGGACTGAAGACAGTCATCTGTTCAGCACATCTGTCTGTTGGGCGTGAAGATGGAAACCAGGTGTTCTTATTACTCAAATGAATTTAGCCCTGTTATAGTAACAAAATGTTCCTTTTGGTGTGGTGAAATCTCACTGATAGAAGTGACAGTTAACTCTGCTTTGGTATCCTGAAACTGTGTTTGCTTTGCTATTCCGTCCAGCCCTAAGATGGTAGCAGACTGTCCTGTGGTAGCCGTGAAAAAAACACCACTTGCCCGCTCATATCAGTCAGGAAGCGTTTGCATTCGGTCTTGCCCAAGCTGTTTGTCTTGGCATGTGTTCGCAGCATGGAGACGTATGAGATTTAACTGCAAATTACACATTAACCAGGCAAAATGTCTCAACCTGTACCCTGCAGCCCACACCCAGGCTACTATTGTTGCGCTTTTTTGTCTGCCTTAAAAGCCATACCCATTCAGACTCTGGTTTACTACGACGTTGAGATAATGGTTATAAATACTTTATAGTTTCTGTTTCTCGCTACTGATTGACTAGTCACATAGTTCCCTTATCTGTTTTACATTCCATTAATAAGGCTTAGTATTGTGCACATAATGTGCAAGGAATTAATAAAAAGTCATGTACTCCGGGTCAACAGATCTTAATTTTCCTGTACATTTCTAATTTATCACATCAGCAGTGAATCGCTCGGTTCGTTTCAGTCACTGTGATTCACAATTTGGTTTACAGAAGTGGAAAGTTCAGATCGCAGAACACTGATGATGATAGTGACTTTTTTTTAACTCTGATTTTATACATATGGTGTGTCTTTATACTGTGACAGTTTTCCTAAAATTAGATTTGAAAAAAAAAGCAATATATCACCTTGCTTACAGTATCTCAATATATCCCAATATATTGAATTGTTACCCATGTATCATCACCAAAATTTCACCTCACCTTTATGTCCATCTCTTTGTCTCACACATCTGGCGGACTTATCTAAGGTCTTACATGTTGAAATCATAATGACAAAGGAGACTTGATAGCACTTACTAACTGTTAATTTAATTTTAAAGACTGATTCACCTGGTTTTGGACTTGCTGTATAGGAATAACAAGATAAATAGAAATATGGAAGTTGCTGTTAATAGCAGAAATGCTCTCCTTTCCATATCTATTATTTCCTAAGGCTCTAAGGCTTATCATTTAATCAACAAATTGCTTGATGTATCATAGTATAACATGGATGATTTAAGGTGCAGCGAGAGGAATAGGATTGGACAATGAGATGTACTGTATTGGCCATATCCTGAATTATCATAGGCCTGTATTTTGTTACTTAACGTTAGCCTGGAGCAGGTTGATGAAAGACTAGTCATACATTCAGGGCATGACCTTCTAATTATGAATCTAATGGACAAGTAGGTCCATGGTTGGTTGTCAGGCAGAATAGATTAAAGGGAGTGCTAGTAATGCTAAACAGCATCTGCATTGGGTATTGTAGAACTCCATTCACAGAAAATAGAGTACCCAGCAGTCTCTTTTGATCACAAGGCAAAGTGTAATTTAATGAGATCAACACTGAGGGAGCCAGAGTGAGATTTATGTTAGTTTATTGTGTTCCTGGTGGTTGGAGCGTGGCTTTATTCATCTTTGTGTTGGATCTGAGACTCTTCCTGTGCACATGGAAACCAATCTGGACATCCTATTCTTTCTGAAACAGCATAATGACGGAAAAAGTAAAAATGTAGATCTCCTTCTTAGGGCAGCAGTAGAAGTCTATATGGTGGAGAACTCAAACCTTGGCAAAAAAAACCTGAAACTGTATGCATAGATAGATAAATACCACCAGGGAACAGTAAGAAAACATATGTTTTATGTAATCTGGTTGTACTGATCCTTAAAGGGGCAATTGATTAATTGGCTGTGGTGTTTCTGTGTGGAGTTTATACAGTATGTTCTCTCTGTGCCTGTGTAGGTTTCCCAAAGACATGCAGGATAGGTTAGTTGGCAACTGCGAATGTGAGTGTGAATGTCTGTGGGTCAGCTAGGGCTGCACGATTTTGGCCCAAATGATAATCATGAAAAAATATGGAGATCACAATTATTTATGAAGATTATTTGTTGATTTGAGGGACAAAACATTTCTATTGCACTTTCACATTTAAATAAACAGAGCGCTGCTTTCACTCCATGTTGTTACATTTCTGCTAACGTACAAATACAAATCTGTGCATCAAATTAAGACTGGTCCTTATTCATAGTGCATCTCCTAGAAGCAAAATATGAATAACATTGTACCAAAACTTTTTACCCAGAATAGAATAAACAGATCACTGCTTTCACTTTCATGTTGTGCTACATTTGTGCTAATTTACAAATCTTTACATCAAAATAACACTTAAAATTAGGTTCTTCTTCACCAGAATTCAGTGCATTTTTGTTTTGCTCATCTGCTCTCTGCAAAACGTGGAATAAACAGTTTATTACTCTTCTAGTCTGGACTGCGCACGCAACATTCAGGGAAGTTTTTCACAGGCTATTTCTGTGAGCGCACCAGTATTACACCAAAAGTAAAACCAGAACATCTCGATCGCCCCGTGCTGGCTGGCTGTTAGTTTAGGAAGCACTCGATTTTATGCAGCAGAGTTTTCTTTGAGCGGAGCACGTATTTTAAATGTCAATATCGCAGTCGATCATGTTCATTTAATTGTGGGAAGCCAAAATTGTGATCGCAATTAATATTTGATTAGTTGTGCAGCCCTAATGTCAGCCCTGTGATTTGAAGGCTTGTCTTGAGCGGGTATAGCTAATGGATGGATGATCCTTAAATGTAAAGCAAAGTGGCTTCTTTAGGAGAGCTATTACCATTTGTCAAGATCCATCCTTTCTATCAACTCCAATGAGTAGGAAAAGCCTTGCCGCTGCTGCCAGCTTCCGTAAATGTGTCTTGTCAGAGTGGGATTGATGAAGGGACAGAAAGAGAACAGGTTGTAAACAACAAAGTGGGAGGATGTACAGCCTGTGGGAAGTGTTGATCTGTTGACCAAAACCTTAATTATCATTGCTTTAGGTACAGGAAAATAATGAAGTGATAGTGTGGAACAGTGATAAAGTTCACAGAGGTCACAGCATCAGACAGACAAAGGCAGACCCTCCATGGCATCAATTGTACAAAAAAAAGGAAGCTAAATAACGGATCTTAAAAACATACCATATGCTTGTCCTTGACTTTTGCAAAAATTCTGTTATATCCTCAGGAATTATTGTAATATATGGTAATATATAAATAGATTAGGGAAAAAACAAGTAAAGCATGGAACCCCCTCAAGGCTAGAACATGGACTGATGTAGAAAGACTGGTTTCAGATTTTATTAGTCAAAACGATGCAGATAAAATAATAAACCTGCTTCTCTAACCATTTGTACCTTTTGCTCAGTGTTCATTCACATTATTTACATGCTTATAGCAGAGTCACATATCTTAGCTAGACATGTTGTAATATTGTTCCGGGATCCGTGTTTTAAGATGGGTCACCAACACCGCCACAGACCCGGGGAACCCTGATGCACTGAGCAATCTGAAGATTAAATGCTGGACAAGAATGAATTGATTTCACAGCCACAGTGGTTGTTCAGTCATCAGACTTATAGAAAAAGTCCAGCCTCATTACATTACGTTAATTTAGTTCCTGGGCTGGCTTGTGACACGACTATCAAGTGACTGCTTGGACAAAGGGCAGAACTTTCACTCTCAGTAGATTGACCCAATTACTTCCCATTCAATGTTTTACAAATCATGGACAAGTCTCTCTGTGGCAGTATTCATTCATCTCGAGTGTGAGAGCACCCAGCAGTCCAATACAGACAGTCAGCCAACTTTTGTTTTTCTTTGGTCAGAGTTTCTTTTTTTTTTTCCAGATAAGAGAGGTTTGGAGTTTGGTGAGAAGTGGTGTGAAGTTGGCTTGTTCCCTCTCTCACTGTTCCTCGCTAGGAAGAAGAGTTAGAGGAGCCCTGTGTTGAGGTCATAGGCGGGTAGGGAGGCAGGTAGCAGCTCATGGATTTCACCAGGTATCTCAGTTTTCTGAAACTGGTTGCAGCTAATGCATTTACAAGTGTATATTGATTTTAAATGTCTCCTAGTACTGTACGCTGCATGCATTGACATACTGCTAGAGGCTCTGATGTCTGAAAGTTTGATTCTAAAAAGCATTATGCTGTGTTGTTGGAAGATGAAACGTGGAATATGAAAAATAAACACGGCCATTGTGAAAAGATTAATGTTTAATAGTATGTAGTGCTAAAATACAAATAATAATCTTACCATAATCACACACGTTTTCTACGATATAGTGCCATCTAAAAAGTCTTATTTTTTATTTTATTTTTATAAGAATGGCTAGTAGCTGTAATGTGTAGGACAGAGGGAGTTTTTTCTTGAAACATTTGCAGGGACTTGCATAAGATCTGACAGAAGGTTTAAAGTTATGTGAACACACACATGATTCATTGCACTAATTTGACTGCCGAAGTGTTTTTTGCTGCCCAAGGGTATTTTCTATAAACTGACAATACATTGAAAATGCAGACATCAGCTGTATCTAGCCAGCACCGTTTCACAGCCTTGTGCATGCTAAATGTACCTGTGTAGGTGTGTGATAGCTTAGACTCTGACTCATTTCAAAAACTTTTGCTTATTTTCCCTTACATCCTCTGCTTTGTTCTCCAGTTAGTTCATTCAGAAAGTATACAGTATAAGCCAAAGTTTTTGCTCAAGTTTAATACTCTCATAGGTTTTGCACCACAGCTTAGCTGGCAAAGCAGTTTTATATTTACAGCCATAGTATTTTTATTCCGTTATTAAAATATGCAGTCAGTACTTTGGCCAACAACCAGCTCATGAATTGATGGGAAGGTTGAAGCAGCAGCTTTGTGTTGGCAAGAGATACTATTGCAGAGCTCATGACAAGCTTAAAGTTGCGAGTTAAAATGCCCAAATCAAATTGTATTTAAGAAAATATATAAGCCAGAATTTATTCGTCTTTGGCAGCTGGTGAGATTAATTGGTATATTACAGTCTGTAACGTGCTCCTACCCTCTGCCTCCCAATGGGGTGCTCTTTGTTTTAGCATCATTAATTAAAGTCATTTATGCGACACCTTGTCATCTATTATCCTTTGCTTAATGGCCCTCCTTCTGTCCAGTCAGGACAGGCAGCCTCCGGGTCTCTGCTGGCAGACATCTTCCTCCCAGCCCCTCACACCTCTTGTCTCTCCAGCAGACAGGCAGAAAAGCCCCTGCCCTCCCCACACTCACTCCCCTGAGAACCACACTTTGTCCAGTCCATAGCCTGTGCTGGCTTAATCAGACACAGGCTCATTTTTTCTGTATCAATTTCTCTTTCTACCCGACCTCCATGTCTTATTATTTCCTTTTCTGCCACAAAGGTTTTCAGCTCTATAAAAAGGTCATGATGCAACCGGGCCTTTTAAATCGCTGCAGCTACTTGAAGTAGAGCACAAAAAATAATCTAATTTGCATAGCCCTTATATATAATTCAATGTGCATCGTGATAAGTAAAATTGGCTGAAACATTGCATTTTCGTGCGTTGACTTTTTCAGCTTTGGGATTTGAAAATACGGGAGTGGCATTTAGAGCTGGAGGGAAGTTAGATGAAATTTGATGATACTGTCAAACCGGTGGATGGGTATTTTCATAAACAAACTGCTTTTTTGGCATCTGAGCACAATCATGTTACCCAGACTTATATTCTTCTCTCACCTTTATGTAACCATGGAAGGTTTTCTCATGCCGCCTCTTCTTTCTCAGCAACAATCCTGCTTTACCATCAGACAGATACACAATAAAAACTAAGATTGGCCTTGTAAATACAAAGTAAATTGCTACTGACCACTGCCTCTTCTTGTTGCAGTTTTAAGTGCCTTGCTGAAGGGCACTTTGTTAGAAAATATATTGGAGCTTTCATCAGGTTTTCCCAGGCAGGCTGGAGATTCAGATCATAAGCTTTGATGTTACCAGCCCACTTTCTGTAGTTAGTCATGCTACTTCATATGCAATGTCCCATCTCCACTATTGTCTTCACAATCCACTTCTTTTCTATTCTATCTCACTAGTGATAGAAGATGGTTGAGCTACTCCTACAGACAGTGTGAAACACTGATTGAGTAAGAGTGTATATACAGTGCCAATAAAAAGAAAGTGCCTTAACTTATGCATAATTCATCTGTACATTGTGGTCTGAGCTTCAGAAGCACAAATAACACTGCTGGTTTGAATGTTTATGATAAAGTGGATCTATAAGTAACGTGTTATATGAAGTGAAGTTAAATGTGATCACATTTAAATCGCCTTTAATTTCTACAATCTGGCTTCAGTTCACCACCTCACCATCTGTGTCGCCAATTTCCCCTGTCTCCATAATGTGCGTACGCATGTGCCAACGTTTCTGTACAGGTGCGCACATTCTCCCGTCAAGTTTATTTTTTATAGATCACAACTTTTTGCGTAGGAAGTGGCGTACGCCTCTTTCAAGTTTTGTGCGTATGCAACGGTTATAAATGAGACCCCTGGTCTACTTCATTTTTCTCATATTTACTTTTACTCTTAAAATGATTAAATAATTAATCATCACAATAATCGGTAGACTGCTTAATTGATAGCTGTAGCCACGCCCTACCCATAGACTGTATATAAGAGGGGAACATAGTCACCGTGACGTCACCCATTGGTTTGTGGACTGCTGTTTTGAAGCCTCGAGTTTGGGATTTTGGCCGTCTCATGGCTCGAGAGGGTGGAGTACAAGTACAACCGAACGCTAAATACTAATAATACATTTTTATGCGACCAAAAAGGTTATAATTAACTTTCATGACCCGAAAACACACTGTGAAAGGGTTAGGGTTAAAGTTATAAGATGAAAACACGGACAACTCTCTGACTGGACAACGCCGTGGTAACGACCTGTCAATCACAAGGTAGCCACGCCCTAAAGCGTACCTTGCTTTATGGTCTATTTGACTCTAAATGGGACCATAATTTACTAAATGAACATCATGCTGTATTGAAGAAGACTTGAAACTAGCGATTGAGACCATAAACTCATGTTTACAATGTTTACTGAGGTAATAAATCAAGTGAGTAGTAGGGTCATTTTCTCATAGACATCTGTACAATCTGACTTCTTTTTGCAACCAGAGGAGTCGCCTCCTGCTGGCTGTTAGAATTAATGCAAGTTTAAAGCACTTCTGCATTGGCTTCACTTTTCAGACCCTGGAGTTGCCCACTGACCCTTCCATGTTTGTTGACAACAAATTCTACAGCATATCTTCAACCCTCTGTCTTCATGGCCGTGTTGCCTCCTCTGGCTCACAGCTGTAATTGAGTTATTGGAGGTCAGTGTGTGTTTGTGTTTGTGTACTTGCAGGTGCATGTGTACTATATGTGGGAATCAGTGTGATAATGCTGATTTTCAGGCAGTAATTACAGTCGGATCTCTTTCTGTGTACAGGTTCATTCCACTGACTGCGAGGATCTTAAATGGTGTTGAAGTGGTACTGTACAATGAGTGTCCTTGATGTTCCAAGAGAGGGAACGTCGTGAAAAGAAAAGCAAGTGAGGATGTGCCAGTGCAAGTCAAAGTCATGGCTGCAGCCTCTCAAAGTACGTCATTGAGGTCATCTGATACTTAAAATCTTCAGGTAGTGTCTCTCTGTGCATGCATACATGTGGATGTGTGTTTGTCTCTGCATGTTGATGCATTTGTATGTAAACAAAGTGGCCATGCTTGGCACTACTGCATTCATCAGCTCAGCCTGGCTCAGCCTGCTTATAAGGCTGGTTCTCACACATAGCCACCCCTGGCCTGGAGCCAACCGTACAGACAGCCAGCTGGCTTGGTCTGTCTACCAGGTCAAACATGGTTCCAGTGTGTGGATTCATAGATTGGTGAATTGTAGAGGTTTCAGGTTTATTAAGAAAGGGGAACATGATGAGTAGATATGTTGGGATACATGGTACAATACAAAAATGATAAGGATGAAATTGTAAGTAAAACTACTCTAAAATGAGTAGTGAGGTTGATGGTACCTCTGGTATATCGTATGGTAGCGATGGAAATTTGACACACTGCAGTTCTTTTTTATAGATTTCAGGGTGTGTATGGTGAAGACGGAGATTTTGTTCAGTGTGATCATTTGTAGTTGTTGTTGAAGGCTCAAAGTAGGTATTGGGTGGGGAAAAAAATTCAATTCACCCATGTATTGTGATTTTTTTTTTATGATTTTGAAATTGTTTTTTTATACCAGAATCGATATATTTTCTTCATTTGAGTCTTTGCGGAGGTAGAAAGAAGTTACCGCTTTCATTGTTGTAGTCTGAGTAACGTGACGTCATATCCGTTCCGTATCCGTCAAAAACCTAAACAAACCACAGCGAGAAACGGGAGAGCTAGCGACAGACTTGGTGAAGTTAGCATAAGTATACACATGTAACTAAAATATAAAAAAACATATATGGAAATAAAATTGCTTGGATTGTATTCACCAGAAGTGTAAAACATTATATGTCCCTTATAAATTAAAAAGAAAATACCACTTATTTGTGAGGGTATATGTCTTTATTCTTTGATTTTTGGGTTGCTGGAAAAAAGTGAATAAATGACTGGGATATTTGATTTTCAATGTAGAGATTGAGATTTTCAATGTAGAGATTTTCCAAAGTCCCTAGAAGTGTATGATTCAACTTTTTCCCATGATCTAGTGTTAAATATGTTTACAAAAATTGAAATAATTTGTAATATTGAATAATATTACTTAAAAATCGCAATACATATCGAATCGGCACAAAGTATCATGATAGGTGTATCGTCCCAGCCCTAGTAGGTATGTGATTGGGGCAAGTACACACACAGACACACACACGGACACTAAAGGCAGAGGAGCATGGACGGAGAGATTATTGAAGAGATCTTTTTTGATACACTGAATTTGTTTTGGATCTGTGCTCGTGTTTTGATGTAGCCATATCTCTGGCTCTGTTTTCAGATACATGTTGGTTAATCCTTGCTCCCCTACTCAGAATCTGAGCTCATTTCCCACCCCCTTGTAGGGAATCCTAGGTCTGGTTTTCAGGCTATGTTTACCTTGCCCTTTCCCTTCTCCCTGACAGAAGCCTCTGTTCCCAGAGACTCACTGTGTGTACGAAGGGAGGTTGTGTCTCCTGCCAGTCTAACCTGAAACACAGAGAACAGTGGAGGTCAGGTCGCAGCTGGGCAAGAACTCGGATAACCTCTGATAACTTTCCTGGACTAGCACATACAGGGCTGAAATGCTCCATCAGATGAGAAAAACCTTGAAAAAAGTTAATAGATGGTCATAGAATAGCTACATGTACAATTATTGGCATTACTGCAGCATCAGGGAGGGGCATGCTGGGTAGAACAGGGTGGAGATTGTGGTTGTGGTTGCATGGTGTAGGTATGGTGAAGGTCTGCCATGGTAACAGGCCACCGCAGTCCCCACACAACAAAGGGAGTTTCCTATTTTAAGTAAGATCAAATGGGAAGTCTGGCTGGAAGGCATTTTCTTCATGTGAGTTCCTCAAAATATACCTGCAACCCCCCGCAAGACAAGAATAGAACAACTAAACCACACATCCTCCCACTGAGTATCACAAAATTAGCCTCCTTTCTAAAATGCAACAGTTGACCTAGTTCTGCCTCCTTCACTTAGACACAGTAGTTACAGTTTTTGATTTTTTAATTGTTTTATATAGTTAGAGATTTTTAGAATGTAAAAAATATCAGTTTCAAAGGCTACATCTCCCATTTCTTTGTCAGGTCAACAGCTGTAACAACTTGGTGGAGCTGTGACCATCACTTAGAATATTTCTATTGCCTATGCTTGCTCAAGGTATTTACTAGGACTGACCTAGGGCAAGTGTTTTAAAAATGCTAATAACTAGATTCAGGTGAATAAACGTGCGTGCAGTTGGGCAACTTTGTCAATGTCTTGACCTGAATACTGAATTTATTTTTGCCGTGTTGTGCATTTTGCTAAAATGCCATGCATAATATGTGAAAAACAGGGTTAACTTCCCAGTAATGTAGTTGCATCTGTTAGTTTTATAGTGCACATAGTAGAGATTAGGGATGTGACGGTGAGGACATTTTCCCATAATAAACCTGTGACAACACCGGTGTTGCCCATTACACCGGACATTTTACAAGAAAAGATGATTGCCTCATTACCTCCACCAAGGCGAAGAGCCTTGAAGGAGGTTATGTTTTCACAAACTTTGAGTTGCGGCGGCAGCTGCTGGCCGTCCGCAGTGAGGAAAAAAAAAAAGCGGTAGATGCGGGATGACAGACAACGTAGTGTAACTTTATACAGACATAATAAGGCTGCTGAATGAGAGAGGCATCCGCCGATAAGTTACACGGAAACACACCTGTTTATAATAAGCCGACCACCTCACGGTACTGCCAGCTGTGGGTTGTTTTTAAAGTCAGGCACCTTGGTTGAGGTCTGCGCTCTCCGAGTGCCATTCTACTTAACGTTATGGTTCCCTTTTAGCGTTGGGTTTACATCTGAAATATTGCCAAATAGGCGCTTTTGCTTTTCGCTTCAACACCAAATCCTCCGCCATTGTCTTGTCTGTCAACTCTTTCTCGTCCCGTGTGTGTGTGAAATATGACTCCTACTACTCTGTACTGAGACTCTGTACGGGGCAGACACATTCATTTTCAGTTTGTAGTGTCCGTCGTACGACTATGTATTGATTACACGCTGCTGATACGCGAAAAATGAACTAAATGGGTTTTATTTCTGTAAAAAAAAGCAAAACGACAGTGGGAGCAGGGGGTACATAATGTAAACAACGTGTAACACCGGCAACATAAACTACCGCGGCAAGCCTAGTAGAGATGACACAATACCATAAATTTAGTAGTCGATACCAATATCAGTGAAATTTCCACGATTCTCAATACCAATTCCAAACCACAGTAAAAAACAAAAGTAAAACAATAAATCCCATGTACTTCAAAATACACTGATTTATTACTGTTTGGATACTGTTTTTTGCTAGGAAGTTAAACAGGTCATAATTCCCTCTATATTATCTATTTAATATTGCCAAAAACTACATTTTACAAGGTTGCATTTGAACACATCATGATAACATTGTAATTTACCTTTACTGAATAGAGCCTGAATGCATCATAATGTAAATCAATGGCACCTCCCGTTAATGTTAGCTGTTAGCTCCGTCTGGGACTGTGATGCTTACCGGCTTCTAACAGCTAATGTTAACAAGCTCTCGTCCTGCCGATTTCAACACAGATTTGTTGTTCACAATCTAGCATTATTGGGGAAAAAATAGGGTGCGTCGCTTTGATTGTGAGTTTACTGTGTCCCAAACACATTTTCTATCGTCCCCGGGACGACGGGTTGCCGTTAGTCTCGAGCCCTGACGGTACCTATGGTACCTGTGGTACTGTAGAAAAACGAATACCATCACATTTTCAGAATTTTGTCATTGTCTTCGAACATTAAGGGTATTGTTTTTGCACCCATTATTTAAATTTTCCTTCTCATTTTTGTTGATGATAATGACTGTTTCGAAAGAACGTAATTATCATCTGCTGCTTTTTTGATTGTGTTTCTTTGCAATAATTTGTTTTACAGCATGTGTCAGTAGTAGATGAAGAATTACATGGTGTTTTTGATGTTTCTTTTGCGGCAATGGTAAAGCCAACTGAACAGGTGGATGTTGTTAGGATAGAAAGAATGTCTGTGAGCAATCCTGAAGCAGCAGATGCAGTGGTTGAAATGCACTGCACATGAGCGAATGGAAGAACAAATCTGCACATCTTGCTTGTGTGTGCACATCCCCACTCTCCCAATTGCACCATTAGAAGAAAAACAAGGTGGTCTGTCTGCTACAGTATGCACAGTTGATGCACATACTGTACTTGGCGAGAGCCTATTGGTGTATATCTAGGTCATATGGCCATCCATTAGTCCTGTCGTCACTGGAGACGGGGGGTTAACAGGGTTGGGGGTGCTGAAGGGAGGACAGATGGAAGGATGGATGGAGTGTCTGGACTTAATCTGTGCCATCATATTAACAACAGCTGGATTGATGCTGGCTGTCAGTGTTGCAAGGCTCTCACAGACAAGCTTAGCACATACTGCAGTGTGCACATGTAGACACGCACACACAATGGCATTTTTTTAGTTGAGGCCAAATTTGTTTTTGGCTGTCACTGAAATTTGAGATTCCTGTAATATACTTCTATTCCCATTTTCATTTGTTTTTAATCTTTTATAGCTTTGTGACCAAATGTCAAAAGCTAGGTTGACATTTTGGGAGAAGTGTTAAGGATGTGTGTCTTCTAATTTTTATATTATATATTTGTTCCCAAAATATGCAGTATGTCGGAGACTTAACGTGTGTTTGTGACGTGTGTGCACTTGGGCTGTCAGTTTCAGTTTATCAGATGACTTCAGGTTTTTTTCTTAACTCCAAATCATGATGTAGAAATGTGGACATCACCCAGCCAACAGTATGGTGGCAAATTAAAATGTAGCAAAGTGTATCAGTCAGGGCAGAACTTATTGAATTATTCATACAGTATGCACGGGGTTGGGAGGGTTATTTCGCCATTATTTTGTATGTAAAGCAGAAAAGGGGAACAACATCACAGTACAGTGCAAGTTCTGCCTTCCAGCTGTGAAAATGCTGTCATCATCCAAGGACTCGAATCATTTGACACATTAGTGTTGCCATATTCTAACTTGGAGCAGCAGCAGTACCCATATAAATGAAATTAAATGAACTTGCATGTAAATTTCCAGGTTTGTTCCAGGTCTTTTCACGCTGGAATGCTTCTCGGCAAAAAGAATAATCTTGATGTACTGGAGAGGTCTCAAACCATCTCGCTTTGTGATAACTTACACTGTACTGTGATGTCATTCCCCTTTTCTGCTTTACATACAAAATAACTGCGAAGTTTCCACCCAGTGAAAACATTTTTTTCACTAACGTGGGTCACACCACCTACCTTTACCTGTGTGTGATGGCTACCTTGCTGATCCACAAAGACCGCCTTGCTGCTGCGGTGCGTCCTGCCAGCTTTCTGTGAGACTTATGAGTGTGTTGTAATGTGTGTGCGTCTGCATGATAGTATATTGTTCTTTATTTTAAAATGTATTTCAAAATTGTAATCCTGATAATAGCTATTTTTACTAAATGTATCGGTAATTTGATAACATCTTCCTGTAACTGTAACAGAGTACAGTTACATTTTATTGTATCCTAATTACAGTACGTAATGCGTTCCATATACTCCCCAAGACTCAACATACATGATATCGTCCCATACAGCTCATGGCGGTACAATAGCAAATGGTGGTCTGTTAGATAGAGGTCTGAAGATGAATAACAAACCATTTTGGTGTCATAGACCATTTTTACATCGACAGCATTGTTGTGGCCTACCGGCATGAGGAGGTTCAAGTCTGAAATAAAGGTTGGGTACACACCTTTTTTTCTCCCCTCCTCCTCCTCTGAAGTCAAGAGCCCTGCTGTGATGCCACTAGCAAGAATACCATGCTGGTTAAAGAGATATAAGATTATTTGTGACATACTGGTAAAGCAACTGAAAATTCCAGTCAGTGAAGGCAATGGGAGTCATCAAATGAATGTCTAATTTTGTCTCATTTGACACACTGGTTACACTTGAAATGTACTAGTATTTACACTACATGCAACTAAGTTCAATATTGAAATACATTCTGACTCTTTGCGTATGTATGTATGTAGAGTATGTGTGTGTGTGGCTGCAGAGAGCCTTGAGGGGGAATGCCAGCAGGGACAGGGTGAAGGGCCAACATGAGTGCTAAATGAGGGAACATGAACTCCATATGACATTTTCTGCCTTAAATAGCAGCAGACTCTCCAGTAATTTAGGAGTAGTGGACATTCTGTAACCCACAAGTAGAGTTAGGGTCAGTGTGAACTTAACCTGGGAAAAAAACTCACTAGGTCAACGTCTTTCACCTGATAAACAACAAAGTTGTACTTTACAGGAGTGGGGCAGAGTCAGCCTGGTTACTCTGCCTGTGTCTCAGTGGGTTAAACTACAGTTGGAAATCTCTGTGTTTCAAGATAGCCTATGACAATAATACTTTGTATCACATAAGCGATCATCTCACAACCTATTCGCTATTCAACTTGCTACTTCAGGCTGCGGCCGACAGTACACATGGCTTCTCATTTGTTTGTCATATTTTTATATTGATTTGGGAACAAGGACATGGCTGGATAGCTAGCTAGTCTTGTTGCTAAACATACTGTCAAATTAGATTTACTGTTTTTCAACTGTACACAATGTTATTGACTTTGAATATTGCTAGCATAGTGTTAGCTTGGCTCATACCTGAGCCAAAGGGTTCAATGAGCTGAGTGGACTAGAAATATCTCCTGTTGCCAAGTCGTAGCTAAGGTCCGTCCTATTTACTGGAGTAGTGAACATTGCATAAGAACCTTATGGGATGGTAATAATTGTTCCAAGTATTAGCAAACCCTCAGGTGTTGCCAAGAAAACTGAGATATGGCTTGTTAAAAACTCAAGGTTCTAGTTGCAAATTGCATGAAAATATAAATTCATGGTCTTATTTGTTTTTTCCTTGGCAAGTGACCATTGTATAAGTAGGATAATGCTCTTCGAGGTGTCCATAATCAGGAATTAATGATTTTCGCAGAGGCTGCGCGTCAGATGGTTCTGGCCTCCCTGTCGTCCATTAATTCCTGATAATGGACACCTCATCAGGCATTATCC
>CAKALG010022918.1:0-14948 GCA_916700815.1 Helicolenus hilgendorfi
TGTACCAGATTTGGCTAACTACCAGCCAATTTCCATCTGCAGTCCCTGAGCAGGTCACGTTAGACACAAACACTAATATTACTATGATGCAAACAATACAAGGTTCAAAATACAATAAACACCACACAAATTAACGTCATGGTGCTTTCAAATGGCAGAGGCCATGAAAGTTGATTTTTTTTTGGTGCATACTAAGTTAATATATTGTAATTTTAGTCGTATATTGTTTTTCTTCATAATTTTATATTATATCTGAGGAAAATGTTGATATTCCCAACGGCCTTATTTTCCTTTGTCATTATGCCTTTGTATTTCCTGCATTATGTTACCCACTAGCTTGCTAAATTGTCATCTAGACGCCGACAGCAACGTTAATAGTGCCGTTGCTTAGCAGCGGTGTTCCCACTTGAGCGTCAAGTATATCGTGCACACGACTTCCCATGTTGTAAAGACGAGTTTCATTTGAAGCACCATATGTCCTTACATAGAAATGAGTTGTTAAATACAACCAGTAACTGTAGCTAACTGAAGAAACTTGCAAAGCTAACGTTAGCTTGCTAACTTAATGTATGACCCGTTTTGAGTGTACAGTCTGTGGTCAACATATCTGACCTGGCAATTGACCCAAAAGTTGTTTAATAATGATGGAAACTGGGAAGATTTTAAATTATATTGAACTAAAATACACAATACTAAAATTACAAAACATTATGCCAGCAGTATGAGACTTGCTACAGTGACATGTGAGTTACATAGTTGACTGCTTTTTGACTGGACAGCGCTACAAATGTTTCCAGTAACAACATACTGTATTTACATATTACTAAAGTCTCCGAGACATTTCTGAAGTTTTAATGGTGCAACCAGATTAAGTAAATCACTGAGTTTGAAACTAGCTAGCAAGAAGTTACTCAAATCGTTACGAGGACTTTACACACAAACGTATAAAGATGAAGAGGGCAAATAAAACTCCAGAAACCATTTGTTAGTGTTTTTCTTTACCCAGATGTATACGCTACATGGCAAACAAAGCTAACAAAACATCACAATGTGTGGTTTGTATGATGTATGAAGGTACCCAAGACATACATTTTCCTCTTGCCTGCATTTGCCTCTGCCAGAACAGTTTGACCTACTTTCTCTAATCTCAGTGCTCCAGCAGAAGACTTGGTATTCCTCTGTGTTAAAGATGTCTTTGGTTGAACAACCAGTACCTTTTTCCTGACAAGGGACATGACTCCGATCCTGGTGAGAACATGCTGACGAGACAGTCCCTCACGTGGGACTCCGTCAGCAAAGGTCTCTGCTCCGTCTGCCCCCGGCTCACAAAGATGTCTCATGAACAGAGACACATAGGCCCTGATGGAAAAAAAACACACACTTTACACTACATGAGACAAGAGTGATCCCTCTGTGGTTACTTGCACTAACACGCACTAGTAGCAGAAGCACTTGCACTATTAGTAGCAGATTGGTACATATAATGTTCTAATTGATGCTTTTCTTTTGGTTCTTTTTGGTTTTGTATATGTATTACGGTATGTTTTTGATGTATAATGGTGTCACACTAACACACTAGTAGCAGAGGCAGTAGAATGAGGACTAGCAGTAATTGTACTATAGTATTTAACTGTAATAATAGCAGAAGTAATTGCAGCAGTGGTGGTATGAGCAGTTGGATGTAATATGGAAAAAATAACAGTAGTAATCATAGTTCTAGTAGTCATAATAAAAGCAAGATAATAGCAGGAAAATAGTGTTAAGAGTAGTGGTAGTAAGCACTGGTGATAGCAGTCGTAGTAGGGCAAGTAGCAGAACAATAATAGTAATAATATCATTAATAGCATTAGTGCTATTAACCTCTTATTAATGCAGTTAAAAAGTATAAATCCAGCTTTAGTAGTAATGGCAGCAGCACTAGTTGTAGTTCCGACACATGCAATATGGTAATCATAGGAGCAATAGCTGTAGTATAGTAGTAATAGTAGCATTTGCAGGTGAAATTAGAAAAAAAACAAACACAACTCAGGGCTACTTGCTTTCTGAATATCTGTGTAATGTTTGGCTCCGGTGCTTTCTAAAGTGAAGTAACCCTGAAATTGGAAAGACCAACCTTTGCAGACTTCATATGAGCGTTCTGGAGCTTTGCCCTGGGCTAACCAATTAAATGCGAGGAGTGAATTAAATAGCCCAGAGCTAGCTCTTAACTTGATGGCGGGTAGCCCTCGACTAAAAATTGCACTGTGTGAAAAGAGAATTTTAGTTTGAACTTATAACACCACTTTGGTATATCACAGTTGAAGCATATCGGGGGGGGCCTTTACCTGAACTCGCGCTCACTCTTCCCTCTCAGGTCTCGAACCAGCCAATGGGAGTTGAAGGCATCCTGGGGAGGCATGCCCCAGCGCATTATGGCATTGAGGAAGGCTTTCCTCTGGCGGGCGTTGAACCCCAGGACCTTGTGATGAGAAGAAACAGCTTTAGACAGGAAATGGTGTAAACATATCTGAAAGAGGAAGATGTGACTTATATTAGAACAGCTGCGTTGAAATACATTACAGTACAGTTAATGATGCTGCTTGCAGTTTCATATTGTCAAAGTGATAATTTATTGATCCTAATTCTGTCCTTGCTTGACTCATTCCACAGAGTGGTGAACAAGGGATGAACAAGGTCACCCAGAGAAAACCCACGCTAACACGGGGAGATTCAAACTCCACACAGAAAGGCCCCAAGGCGGGTTTGAACCTGCGACCCTCTTGCTATGAGGCCACTGCACCACCGTGCAGCCCATGAGTAGTTCCTTCACTCTTAAAATAGTTTATTATGTACACAGTCTTGTACCTTTGCCTATTTTTCTGTTTCCCAGTGCTTTTTTTTCCTTTATAGTCATGATTCATCTCGTAGCTGGTTGGCTTGGTTCCATGATTCAAACTCTAAAGCTTTCCATAAGGTTTTTCTGAAAGGTTATTGGAGTGATTGAATGGGAAATTCACTTCCTGAACCAAAAAGTGTGTGGTCACTGTTGAGCTCTATACCTCCACTTTAATATTCACAGGATATCCTGTGAAGGACGAACAGCCTGTAATTCATACCTCAATACTGCCCCCAACTCGTGCCAGTAAGGGTGGCAGAGGTTTGTCTTTCTCATTCTTCATCTGCCGACGGGACTGCCTGCGTCCACCTGCAACAAATAAAACCGAATGCATTGTTATAAAGAACCTCTCTCCAGTGTCTTACCATGAGCACAGTCAGATGAAGAATAACTAGTGTGGAGGAGTATCTCTACTGAGTGTTGTACTGTAGTGTCATGCCTAAAGAGCATATTTTTTATTTTATTTTTTTTGCCACCTACCTTCAGGCCTCTCCTCGAAATCTTCGTCCTCGTCCTCGGACCCCACGGAGTACTCCGACTGATTGTCTGAAAGATCATCCTGCCACTCTGAGCCACACATCAAAGAGAAACAGTACAATGCATTCGCTTCTGTTGGTGGCCACCTGGGGGCGCCACGGCACTGCAGATTACTACAGACCACTACTGCTCGGCATGCACATACTGTAACCACCACTCCTGTCCTGTGGAAGTGAGGTGAGAGTTGACTACTCTGCCAGACGATCACTTTAAACTTGGAGTGTACTCTGAGCTGTGATGGGCTTTGAAATCTTCACACTCTCATAGTCCACTGCTGTTGAACTGTGGCAATCAAAAGTACGACTAACAGGATGTATGTCGCTGCAATAGACTAGTTGAACTGTGAAAAAAAAGTGCTTCAAAATCCACTGAGAAGACTTTATACATGCAGATAGAGATACAAGAGAGTTTTAGGCCAGTATAACGCACTCTGTGGCAGATTTAATGGAGGTCAACAGCTCTTGTTGAGACTTACAACCTAAGAGGATTTAATAAACACAGAGATTAATTCCTGTGCTGTTCCTGCCTGAACTGATACACCCAATTCCACCTTATTAACTCACTAATGAAGCCAGACATGTGAAGTGTGAGCATGTGAGTAGCACCGTTCTGTTATTGAATAATCTGATTGGGTTGTTACATAACAACAAGAGCCGTTGACCTGAACTGAAGCCAGCAGAGAGGGTGTTACACTGGTCTGTACAATATCATCATAAACCAAATACAGAAACACATATACTATACCAGCAGATGATCACACCAACAAACTGTCCCAACCATTAGATATTTAGCTACAGTGTTATTTGAACCCAGCAAATGTGCCTTCATTATGGCAGCGGTGCACCCGTTTTGACTGTTATCAGGCCATTAAATGTGTGTTATCGCTTATAAGCACCATAGATGTGGGTTAGTAGGGGCCTACTACGCCTACTACGTTGTAAAAATTGAAAGCGAAACTTAAAAGCAACACGTAAAACTGTATGAAACGTTACATTTTGAACACAAACAATACAGCTTGTTTAGGTTCAGGCAACAAAACCACTTATTTAAGATTAGGGGACAATATTGCATTTTGTAGGGTTGTGCAATTAGTCAAATTTCAATTATGGCTTCCAACGATTATGTAACCAAGGTAATCGACTTAAAACGATCATTGCGCTGCATTCTGTTTCACAATAATGCTCTCATTTTGTCTTCTGTTATAAATCCAGTGCACCCCTTTCCTTTAAAGCGGTGCGCTTTTCCACCGCTTGGTGGGTCAGGCAGAGTGTCGGCAACCTACCAGACCCATCTTGAAACACAGACTCGTTTACCGTGCTGTGTGGGTGAGACTTTTTTGCCGTGTCATCACCATTCATATCTATACAACCAATGTGTTTCTCAATAAATAAATGGTTTACCAGTGCATGAAATTCTTCAGAGATCTAAAACTCTTAATTTAGCTCTCTCAAAGTGCACCAGATTGATTAATTTAACTTTAAAATGTACAAAATGTTCTATTCTAAAGGCTTGATGTTTTCAACGTCAATGAGTAATCGTGTTAAATAATCGTGATCTCAATATTTCCCAGAATGATAGTGATTATGATTTTTGCCATAATCGAACAGCCCTAGCGTTCTGACTTAAAATAGCTACGTTTCAAATGTGAAAGTGAAACTTAATGCTTGTGAACACAAAGACAAATACATGTTGTTGGTTTTACATGGGATACGAGCCCCAGCCACCTGGGTGATAGTACTGTGTTTTGTGTCCCATCCATCGCCCCAAAACGTCCACCCCACATGGAGTTGTATGCTGTCTAGACTACAGCACCTGACTTCTGCTTTTACTCCTGTCACAATTACTACGGTCGCTAGAGGATGCTGTCGTCTTCTTTTATTCCTTCTTCCCATGTTAATCGACTGATAAAACCTACTAGTACTGAACCACATCTATGGGGCTGATAACCACTGATGACGCCCATTTAATCACCTGATAACAGTCTAATAGGCTGAGCAGACTGAGGTGACAGATTTGAGAGACATCAAAGCTTCAATGCAAATGTCCCACTTTAAAATTCATGAACAAACTTTCATTGTGGAAAAACTACTAGCTAGGTAACTTTTCATGCTCGGCTCAGAGAAATATAAGCAGAACAATGAAAGTGTTAATCTTTAAGATCTGTTTAGCGGTGATCGGTTAGATAATGTGTGGCAACAGCTGCTCGTATTGATCAATGGAGGCAGTAATACACCTCGGGGCATCTAAACTGCTGGAAAATCATCTGGAGAAGACAAGAAACTGAATAAACCCCAAACAGGACCCAAATTGAGGGGTTTATTTAAAACATGATGTCTCTTAAAAATATGCTTTTGGCTCGCCTGCCACCTGTCCACAAGCCAGCCGATAAGCCAAAAAAGCTTGTTTCTTTCGCATTCGGCATCTCATGTGCTCTTGTGTATTTCTGCTTATATTTCAATATGGGCCAAATCCTGGCTCCGACATATACAAATTAAAAGTGGCAATAATAGAACATGGCTGTTGCTTCCAAAATGCAGCCAAGAAATAATGTTGTGTGCTAATATTAAAGAATAACACATTTAAAAATGAGTCTCGGTAAAGACATAAAGGGGACATATCATGAAAAACTCACTTTTTCAGTGCTTGTGCTCATACATTTGGGTGTCTGGAGTGCCTACAAACCCACAAACTGTGAAATAAGATAATCCAGTCAGTTTTTTGTGGGCTGCCTAGATCACAAAACATGTGAACAAGCCATTCAGATTTGACTCCGCTTCCTATGTCACATGCAGGCTCATTAGAATATATCGCCCACGGCTTGAGAACCACCTTTGCAAAGGTGCACCATATTTTTCTCGCTAGCCAATTAGAGCAGACTGAGCTTTTTTGGGAAGGGATGCTTAAAGAGACAAGCACTAAAACGGAGCACTTCAGACAGAAGGTGACTAGTAGAAAGCTAAAATACAAGTATAAACCTGAAAATGAGCATGTCATGTCCCCTTCAAAGTCAAAACAACAAACCCAGGCATGTGATAGACAAGCACTGTGTGTCTGTTGACAGAGCCTACCTTGGTCCTCCTGGGTCGTATCGTTGTAGTTGACCTGCTTCCGGATACGTTTGCCTTTGCCGAGGTTGCGAGCCAAGTCCTCCTGCTGCTGCTCGTAGTGGTGGCGAAGGAGCTTTTCCCAGTAGTCTGGATCTACGTTCTCCTCCTGCTTGATGATCTCCCGCTCCACCTCTTCCTGCACATGGACACACACAAAGGCAAATGAAGATATTTACTAGGGCTGTCAAAGTTAACGTGATAACGCATTAACGTAAATTTGTTTTAACGCCCCTAATTTCTTTAACCCATTAACGCAACTTGCGATTTTTATGGTGGTACCAACTATGTCATACTAGCTTGTCGCAAAGGAAGTTAATAACATTGCAAACTTGCGCTAAATTATGGCGAAGAAAAACTGGCATTGCCATTTTCAAAGGGGTCCCTTGATCTCTGACCTCAAGATATGTGAATGAAAATGCGTTCTATGGGTACCCACGAGTCTCCCCTTTACAGACATGCCCTCTTTATGATAATCACATGCAGTTTGGGGGAAGTTATAGTCAAATCAACACACTGACACACTGACAGCTGTTGTTGCCTGTTGGGCTTGAGTTTAAAAAATCAATTTCTAATAATAAATATATACATATATTTGCATAAAGCAAGAATATTTACCAACTTCCATGTTGATTAAATACTTGACAAATCCCCCTTTAAGGTACATTTTGAACAGATACAAAATTTGATAAATTTGCGATTAACTATGGACAATCAAGCGATTAATCACGATTAAATATTTGAATTGATTGACAGCCCTAATATTTACTGTGATGTTTCAGATATTTACTCTGATGTTTCAGAATAAATATGATGTGAAGATATATCATAAAAACTGTATGTCTGTGGCAAAGGAAAAACTACTAAACAAACAAACAAAAAAAATACATATTTGTGACCCTAAAGCTAAAATCAGGGGCACGAGGCATCATAAACTAAATAATATGGTCTTGGAATGGTCTTTTCAATGCAACAATTTTTTACAGATACATGATGACCAGTTCAACACATCAAACTAGTTGCACCTGCTGTGACTATGCTGATGCTGTTGCTATGAAACAACTCCTCAGCTTCCCGTACTTGTCTGTATGCCTTTGTGTTATATGTTGCCTTGCACAGCATGTGTCAATATTTCATTGTATAATTATGTTTTAATGTGCCGACACCAAGTAACAAGGCACCAAGTTACAAGGCTCAGGTTCCTGGTGGACCAATTGTGAAATAAAAGGAGCCCATGAGTTCTTACTTTCATTATAAACAAACACAGTTCTCTCATTACATTCAGCTTTTACATGCAATTTGTGCATCATTAAACATTCAGCAATCCTTTTCTTAAAGGTTTGCCTAATGTTTATTTTTTATTTGTCCAATGGTACCTTTTACAATGTCCCAGCCCTTTATAGTCAGCATGCATGTGTTGGTACCAAAAACAAAAGTAATGCTGATTTTAAATTGTGTTATCTTGAAGCAGAATCTAACATATAGAGTCAAATAACCATCTCATGCCTCTTTTTCCTTTGTGTGACCCCACTAATCATCCTGATCCATCAGGTGTGAGAACATTGTTATATCCTCACCTCCCCATCCTCTTCTTTCACCACATACTGGGCCACCTTGAAGGAGCTCAGATACTCGTTCATGTTCTGAATCTCCGTGTCCTCGGTGGCGTCCTGGCTGCGGTCCAACAGCTTCGAGATGGCATCATCGTCGTAGTGAATCACGTTGCCCTCCTCGCCCTCTTTGTTGTCACCTGTTGATGAGGAGTTGATGACTCACAGGAGCAGACAAAAAGCTATGTTTGTCCATTTTTAAAGCTTCGAAATTGCAAATTGGCGTGCTTTGTGTCAGGAGATGAAGCCTTCACTTCAATGTGAATGTGTTGTGGCAGATACGTTGTCGGGCTTGTGATTACGTTGTATTGTTTGTGATTGTTCTTTTTGTGTGAAAGACAAAAATCACTAACTTAAGGTGGAGGTGTTAATCGCTCCCCCCTTCTTGTGCTCTTCTCCCTCTCTGCTCTCTGCTACTCTGCCTCTCAGGTGTTCATAATCAGCTGATTAGTGGGTGGCCTTGCCCCCATATTTAAAGGGATAGTTTAGGTGTTTTGAAGTGGGGTTATATGAGGTACTTATCCATAGTCAGTGTATTACCTACAGTAGATTACGGTCAGCACAGTTGGGAGAAGCAGACGCTATATTTAGAATATTTTTCGCTTGTTTATTTTGCAGTGAGACAGCTACAGTATACTGCTGTGTTTCCGACGGGGAACTGAAGCTGTTTTCTATGCTCTCACCAAAGCAACCAGACTCCATTGAAAAAAACAATAATTTTCCTCGCAGAACACGAGAGTTGCTGGTCTACCGCTGCCTTGATCGGTTAGTTTGTTTGTGTTATTGTGTAACTTTGGTTAGTTCAGATTCACCAAAGCCAGACAAATTAACCAATCGAGTAGACCAGCAACCCCCGTATTCTGCAAGATAAAATTACAGGTTTTTTCAATAGAGTCCGGTTGCTTCAGCGAGAGTGTAGATGGATATAACAGCTTCAGTTCCCTGTCGGAAAGAGCTGTCCGACGGCAAAGGAAATATTCTAAATATATCGTACACTTCAACTGATACTGATGTTTTTAGTTGGGCCTTTCTTTTAGGTGGCTCAAATACGCTTTGCTTCCATGCCGGTATTCCTGTCTGCTTCAAACAGCAAGGTGAAACACTCTTTCTGCATTTGAAAGTGACAGGGTAAATGGAAATATATTATTGAGAAATAACAAAGCCTCCAATTGTCTCAACCAAGGTCTCATTTGTTTAACATCGACCAACAGTTATGTTTAATGATGATATAGCAGTTTGAAGCTCAAATGCGAAAAAAAAAAAAACGTGCAAATGTGGAATTGTAAAACAAGCTAGAAATACCAAGGGATGTCAACACACCGGTTCGGAACTGTATCTTCTTAGCCAGAGGGAAAGACGTACCCATGGCTCCTCGTGCTGCTTCCATTTCATCTTTGAAAAGCTCCTCGGTGCCAAACTTGAGAATATCGTCCAGTTCTTGTTTGGACATGGAGCCAGTTTTGGAGCCCAGGCCGGGCCGCACCACCAGGTGGGTCAGCATCATCTTCCTCTTTGCCACCTGAGTGATTCGCTCCTCCACTGAGCCTCGCGTCACAAAACGGTAGATCATCACCTTCCTGTTTTGGCCTATACGATGTGCTCTGCTAAAGGCCTGGGAGAACGGAAAGATGTTATTCGATCTGCTGGTTAAAAGCTACAACAAAAGCATGCGAGTGTCCATGTGGAAGTTTGATTACTTGAATGTCATTGTGAGGATTCCAGTCAGAGTCGTAGATGATGACGGTGTCTGCGCTCGCGAGGTTGATGCCGAGACCTCCAGCTCGTGTTGAAAGCAGGAAGCAGAACTGCTGAGCGCCCGGTGCTGTGGCGAAAAACCAAAGCAGAGGGTTGGTTTGTGTGTGAGAGTGAGCAAAAGATGTGTAGAGGAGGACATGCATCCACACAAACACACAAACATTCGTGATTAACAAACTCACCATTGAATCGGTCAATGGCCTCCTGTCTGAGGCCTCCAGTAATTCCTCCGTCAATACGTTCATACTTATAACCCTCGAACTCCAGAAAATCTTCAAGCAAATCCAACATTTTTGTCATCTGTCAAAAAGAACATGCTATTATATGCTCATGTAGCTGGGATCAAATCTGCACTTTCACTCAAAATGATCAGCGGTGGCGTCCAGCCAGGATACAATATCTATTTGACTATTACCTGAGAGAAAATGAGAACTCTGTGTCCTTCATCTTTGAGTTTCTTCAGCATTTTCTGAAGCAGTGTCAGTTTTCCTGAGGACTTCACCAGTTGGTTGCCATCATACGAGCCGTTGGGTAATACAGGAGCTTCCTGCAAAGACACAAATCAAATCCAGGCTTCAACTGGAGAAATATGTGTGTGTGTGTCAAAGTTAACGCATGATAACGGGATTAACTATGGACAATCATGCGATTAATCACGATTGAATATTTGAATCGATTAACAGCCCTAATATGAATACTTGGTAAGAATAATTAGTGGCTTTAAGCCAGACAAAGGCTAATATCTGAGGCATACAGGATACTATCTTGTGTCAAACAGCTATGTTTCATTTCACCTTCGTGTCAGTGTGACGTTTTGCCTCGCCGAGGCGTGATTATAACACGCTTTTCTGAAGGTGCAGTAGCCCACCAACAGGGGGCAACATAACCACTTAGTTAAATTTAGGAAAAACGCCATGGTTGAGCTTAAAATAAGTACAGAAACTTGGTAAAATATGTACGGAAACAACATATTTAAGTGGATGCATTTACATTGCAGTCAGTACAGACTACATGGCGTGCAAATGACAAGATAAAGGCCACAAAGGCGTTCTTATTGGACGCTTTTGCCTTTGTCGTGTCATTCATACACCTTTTCGTGCGACCGGCTCTCATTCCATGGCATCAACCTTCAATGTCATTATTTTGCACGCAGTATTGAGATGAAATATTTAACTATGCTTAAAATTGCTGCCTTACCACAGCAGCCACAGGGAACAGGTAGGGGTGGTTGCAGCACTTCTTCAGGTCCATCATGATGTTGAGCAGCGACACTTGGTTCCCTCCTCCTTTGGAGTTCAGAGCCTCAAAATTTCGCGTCAGAATAAACTTGTAATATTTCCTGCAGGTCAGAGGTCAGAAATCAGATTGAATCAGGAGAAGAATTTAAAAAAATAGCCCAACACTTTTGGCAAAAAAAACCCTCTTTGAAACTTTTCAAAAGCCCGACAGTGAAGTGTGAAGTGGAGATTACAAGTTAGTGTCATCTGAGTTCTTTGCATTTAAGCCTTCACAACATGTATTGTGAAATTATATTATTTGCCAAAATGCCAGCAGCATCTACTGTAAAAACTACTGATATAAGCTCATCCAAATCAGGCCTAAAGGTACTTTAGCTATTGCATGGGGAATATGTAACTGCTTTGACCCAATTTATACTTGCTTTTAAACCAGGTGTTCAAGTAGCATGCACGTCGCATTAATATTTGACACAACCAACGCTCCAAATGGATGCGGGATACATGAGGCAAGCGTCATGCACATGCAAACTTGTAGTTAAAAGCAAGTATATCACCGGCTTTACAGGTAAAACCTAAACCGTAACGGCATTTTTAATGGTTTTCCTTTTTAAAATTTACATTTAAATTTTCCCTTTAAAATGTTAAGCAAGTTCCCTGAATGAGATAAGGATCATGAATGAATGAATGAATGTTAAGTAAGTTACATGATTGTTTGGGCATTTACAACCTATTTTTTATCTCCACTGTATAATTTCGAAAAACGACTGTATATAGGTGTAAATGAACATTTTATATGTCATCAGATGGAACAGACAGCAGCAATGCACAGTGTCAACTCCAACTCCAACTCATTTTTATTTTTCTCCTTTTAGAGCTTACTTCTGCATGGGGCTGAGCTCCACTCTGACAATCAGCTCTGTCTTTGCAGGCATGTTCTTGAAAACGTCGGCTTTCAGCCTCCTGAGCATGTGAGGGCCGAGCAGGTCGTGGAGCTTCTTGATCTGGTCCTCCTTAGAGATATCGGCAAACTCCTCCAGGAAGCCGTCGAGGTTACTGCACAGAATGAAATAATGAAATTAAGCTACTGTAAAGAAAAGACAACCTCTCATTTTAATTTGTATTCCATTCAAACCATACATTCAAGCAATGCAAGATCTGTCTGTTCATCAATTCCAAGGTTGGATCTATTTGATGCACCGGGACAGAAAGACGGGGGAATGATAAATATAGATAGAAGAGAGGAAAGACTTACTTGAAGCGCTCTGGGGTGAGGAAGTTAAGCAAGTGGAACAGCTCTTCCAAGTTGTTCTGAAGAGGAGTCCCAGTGAGCAGCAGCTTGTAGTAGATCTTATACCCGTTGAGGATTCTGAAAAACTGGACAGGACACATTGTACCAGATATGACACGCATGTCTCAAATAAGAATGCAGTGACGCATGTAAAACTTCCTGCATGTAAAACTTCACTTTTACCTCCATAAGCACTTATAAGACTTTTTTTCTATCAGTCTTTTTATTCCATGGATAAGTTTATGCACAAACATTTCCTACTCATATCTGTCCATGTTACACATGATCCTTTCCTCTTTCACTGTGTACCTGATAACATCCATGCCGTTTCTGGAACAGGCTGCTATCAGTGCCAGAAATGCTGTTTTACCTTTGATTGGTTGTTCTTCAGTCTGTGGGCCTCATCCACCACCAGGCAGGCCCATGTGATGGAGCCAAGGATGGCTTGATCTATAGTGATCAGCTCATAGGATGTCAGCAGCACGTGGAACTTGATGGTAGTGTCTTTCTGCAAGTGGGCGGAGGGAAGAACACCAACAACGTACATGTCATTTTGACTCATTTAGATGCACTACATTAGCAGCACTTCTACCGGTGACTGTATAGTTGTGACATCACAACCTTATGGAAGTCCTGACGGCTCGTTTAAAGGTACAATATCTGAATATGAGCTGTGTGCATTTTTCTTGGATTGAGGGTTTTGATACTTTAACAGTATTTATATAGCACCTTGACCTGCTTTACAATCAAGAAGACATAGAAATCTCACTTTATTGGATCTTTAAGTAATTGCTAATAATACCTTATTCTCATATCAAACTGCATGAAGCAGTAAAAAAAAAGCCCCATGAACGGTTCGGTCGCTGCAATTACTGCTACTTCAGAACCACGGATAATGCCAAGGATTTATCAATATACAGCACGGTAAGGCTACTGATATTTCAGTGCAATGGCCATAGATTCTAACTTTAACAAACCTCACATATTCAACCAAGCAACCCCTCTGCATTTTTGGTCAATTTGCTAACAAGGGGGATATTTAACATCCTATCTTTCTGAGTGTACGGTAGGATGTTAAATACCCAAACTCAACACTTCTTGCAAGTATAGGTTCGAACCATAGACTGTATATAAAGATGAGCGACATGACAGCTTCCCAAAAGTGAAGCCAAAACATCTCGATCGCCCCCTGGTGGCTGGCTGCAGTACAGGTCATAAAGCCCGCCCCCTTAATGTTAGCCGATGGGACATGGGCCAAACCAAAAAGTCAAAGTACACGTCAAATACATTTTTCTCAATGATGGTTTCTGTTATTTTAGGTAGTTTTTATCACGCTGATGTGTGTTCAGGTGTTCATTTTTCTGATAAGTTTGGTTTTAATTAGTTATTTGATGCTATAAAAATGGGGTGAAACGTCATGAATGACAGCTGTGATTGACAGCTGCTCTGAGTGAAGTAGTCGCACTGCCAAGTCAAGTCAAGTAAATGTTATTTGTATAGACCAAAATCACAAATCACAAATTTGCCTCGGGGGGCTTTACAATCTGTACAGGACACGACACCCTCTGTCCTTTACAGTACGAACCCTCTCATTGGATAAGGAAAAACTTCACTAAAAAAAAACTTTTAACAGGGAAAAAAATTGAAGAAACCTCAGGAAGAGCAACAGAGGAGAGATCCCCCTTCCAGGATGGACAGACGTTGGCAGATGTGGGCAGATGAGCCACAGGCTCAGGAATTGTACGAGAGAGGAGATGTAACTTTAAATTTCCATAACCGTCCCCAGTATGTGTCATAGAACAATGTGTCAGTTTGATCATAAATGTAGTTATAGAGATATTATGGTTAGTTGTTGTGTCTTTCTAGCCAAACAGCTAGCCTGGTGGTGCAAACGTAGCAGCTAGGTGTCTCACGCTAAGAAGCAACGGCTGCACTCAGCTCGTGATTGGCTCAGGCAGTTGTGTGGGCAGGTAACCTCGATACCGCGGCTCCAGCTCCCCCGATCACTACTGCACAGACTTTGGCATATAACCTGCTTGTGGTATGGAATAGCTGAGTGAGCATAAGGTACCTTCATGCGAAACACCTTGCGTCCTGTTTTCACCGCGCTGTCTTCAAAGGTGAACTCGTTCTCCCTGATGATCGCCCGGCTGTCTTTGTCTCCGGTGTAAGTCACCACGTGGAAATCTGGAGCCCACATCTCAAATTCCCTCTCCCAATTGATTATAGTGGAGAGGGGCGCACTCACCAAGAAGGGCCCCTTAGAGTGACCCTGAGAAAGACGGGGAGGAAAGACATGACTAAGCAACTCTCACATCACAGGAGGAAGATAAACTGCAGCTCTTATCGTTTACTTTCGTCCGATATGTTTTACTTTATGTCCACATTACCATATGTATTGGAAGAATTGGTACCTTTTGCATTGCGCTCAGAGAATCAAACTGTGATATATGCTTTGTAATATGAGCATAATAACCCTCACCTCCTTATAGAGTGAGTAGAGAAACACTATCGTCTGCACCGTCTTTCCGAGCCCCATCT